>JAIQCU010001799.1:0-16028 GCA_022114935.1 Leptestheria dahalacensis
GCTGTCAGCAAGGGCGGAGATGATTTCCTCGCCGTTTGGAGAAGAGGCGACATTGTCCGTGTGAGAAATTATTTTGAATTATAACGACGATGTTTCCGGAACACACACACACACAAATAAAAATTAAAATAAAACGGAAGTTGAGGACAAAAAAAAGACGCGTTTGAATTTTTTTTATTTAATTAATTAACTGTATTACATTTTGCAGTATTATTACAGTAAATGGATTGCGCATTTGACTTGAATAAAAGTAAAGGAAACTCAATTAACCCATATTGGATGTATATGTTTCAATTGAAAGTCAATTTGAGCATGCATATCTAGAAATGTCGCGGGCAAAAAGGGAGTGAACTCGGGGAGCGCGGGGAAAATTATTAGTTTGACGGTTCCGGTCTCGGGCGACGGGGGCGGTGGAGCTTTTAAAGACTCAAGTTTCGTCAACAATACTATGAAGCGCACACAAAAGGAAATAAAAATACGATTGTTTTCTGCCAACTGAGCAAATATGTTATATCCTTATGTCGGAACGAGACTGCTGCGGGGAACGCGTGAACGAGCCTATACACCTTCCCGATATGTGTGACTATATGCCCGTGAAAACCCATAGCTCTTCAAAAAGTACGAGAAGGTATGGAGAAATGCAACGAAAAAGAGGTGGACATTAGAAACCACGTTCACTCGTCTTCGATGTCTGTGCGATGAAGAATGATAACGAGGAAGAATGCGACAAAAACGATGAATGCCGTTTGACTAGCGAGAATGAATGACATCAAACGATTCTCTGGAGCAGAGTATTTTTATCCGAAGATTTAAAAAAATCTGAAGGGTGCAAAAATTCAAGATTGAATTTGGCAGACCAAAACACACGACAAAGTTTCAACTGGAACGCGGGGAGGCGCAAAATTTCATCCCGCTGCTTACATTTCGTGCCCGACAGTGTTATCTTCCTATTTTACAGTCCTCTGCTTGTTTATATGGGAAGCTGAAACCCGAAGTCAAAGTCGCTGATTGTCCGAGAATGTAAAACGTTTGCAAAAATAGAGAAATTGGAAACGGTCGATAACGAAACCAAAATGTATAACCTCGCTGCATTCAGGGTCCATTACTACGGGAAACCACGAAATTTTAAGGAGAAAACAAGCGTCTTACAACTGTAACCTTGATAACGCACGATCCAAGTAGCGGACCCTGAATGTAGCAAAATATGACCGTATACATTGAAATTCTAATTGAAAACTTCCCCCCTTGTCCTGAGGGGACCAACAATGAAGATTGGCGGCGCGCGTACAAACTTGAGTGTCTCTTCCACATTTTTTTCTGTTTTTTTGTTGTTGAAGAATTTTGAGCTTTCTCACTATTGCTTAGCGTTTTCTCTCTTCTGTTCCTGAAAAAGATTGGAAACAAGGGAAAGGTCAGCGAAAAGCAAACTGTTTGGCAATAAACAAGACGAATATTGGTATCTGTGCGACTGTCAGCAGAACGAATATAAAGTAAAGCGACCTACGTATGGAACTATTTATCTGTCTATGTAAGTATCTATCTACCTATCTATATCTATCTATCTATCTATCTATATCTATCTCTCTCTCTATCTACCTGTCTATCTATTTAACTATCTATCTATCTATCTATCTATCTATCTATCTATCTATCTATCTATCTATCTATCTATTTATCTGTCTACCTAGCTACCTACCTGCCTACCTACCTACCTATTTACCTACCCACCTACCTACCTACCTACCGGCCTAACTACCTACTAGCCTACCTACCTATCTATCCATCTATCTAGGTATCTATCTATCGAACTATCTGTCAGTCAATCTATACAATTGTGACAGTCTATTATGTAAACTATCTACTGTACGTACCAACCAACGTACCTTCTAATACTACGTCCTTGAGGTATCGGTAATACCGCTACCTAAGGCCTGACAGGCAGCTTCGTCAGTGGGACTGGAGTCTGCGTAGAGCCAATCTTCAGCAGCCGCCGTCCATCCGTGTGTCGAGGATGTATCCTTCTCTGAAGAGTTTCGCTCGGCAAGACGCTCTTCGAGAGTGTATTTCTCCTCGCCATCCTCTGAACGACCTGCCGGTTCTTCGTCGGTGCGCTTCAGTCTTCCAGGACGGGACGATGGAAGTTTAGACGCTGCAGCCCGCAAAGACTTTGGCGATCCGGAACCTTTACACACACCCGGCGAAACATTATATATTCTACAATATGTCATTGAAGAATATTAGTCTAAAATGACATAATCACATAAAATAATAACATGTATATATGATTAATATAAAGTACAATAAAAGATGAAGTAGAAAGCACATACACGATTTGCACGATGCAAATGTCATCCTTATTTGTTGTTGTGTTACGGCGTCATCTAGCGGCTGAAAAGGGAACTACAGTTTTTCTTACCTGCTGGAGTTCGAAAGCGTTGGGCGGCTGGTGAGAAAGGCGACTGTCGGTCCCCGAAGGCTTCAGATCCGGATCCTGTATCCGAGGCAGAAGCACCGGAATCCGGAATGAGTTTCTCAGTTTCCTGGTCCATATCGTTCCTGGTCCGACTGCTTCCGCTCGTGCCGTCCGTCCGTTTCAAAATAGATTTCTTCCGATCGGAACTCCCGCGGTTTCTATTGTCTGTGAATTTTTTTAAAAATATAGATTCATAGTTAGTATCATTATCGTTATTGTATCACTCGTCCAGTTTAAGTCGGTAGAGAAGATAAAATGACCTGCAGATTGTAAACTGAGGAAATGGTAATTGAGGAAGCGTGTAGCTGAAACGATGCCGCGCCCTGTTAGAAAAGAAGGCTTGCCTCGGCGAAATTTCTTGCCTCCGTCTTTCTTCGCCATTGACTCGTCTTCAGTCACGGGGGCTTCTTTAAAACGTGGACGCGGTTTGTTTGCCTATAACGTACAAGTAATCCAGAAAGGTAAAAACATGAAAGAATGGCGAAAAAGCGCGTGAAATGAAGATCCGAAATCAGAAACCTTGGCAGACTTTCGTTGTTGGTCGACATCTTCGGGTGGTTCGTCGTCGATACAGACTATAATTTGATTAGGCGCAGCCTGGGAAGCCAGGGCAGAAGCCGACGAACTGCTGCCCGTATCCTGGGCTTGAGATGCATTAGTAGTATTGCTGACTCGGGTTGAGGGATTAACATTGAGATTGCTCTCGACCAACCGATTTGAATCGACCGGCGACGTTGCAGCCATGGCCAGGTCGGCACTGGATGGGAACGGGTTGCAACTGGCCCACGTGTCGGAGCTGTCGAAACTGGCCAGGTCGGATGGACGCTGAGAAGCCCGCGTCGAAGCTGGAGAACCTGGTGCCGCCGAAAAGTTCTTCTCCAGACTCAGCGACTGCATCTCGATGGATACTGAGGGCGTAGCGTCGCTTTTTAACTTAACGCCGGGCTCCGTTTCCACAAAGTTGTTCAGTTCCTTGTTTTGTAATTTTCAAAATCAATAAAGGTACACCCTTATGCCAACTGTGATTCACTCTGTGGAGCACAAACAGTTGAAAACGTGATTGGAAAGAACGTGATTTTTTTTTCTCAAAAGGGTAAACTCTATTTAGAGAGGAAAGCGACAGTGGCGCCGAAAAAGAAGTAGCGGCTGAATTTCAAAACCAGTTAGTTAACGTTCAACGGGAAGGGCTCTTTTACTTCTGATTTGTTCAAAATTCAAAAAGAATTTACGACATTGTAATTCTTCAACAAGTTGCTGTTGATGTCAATTTGATGAATCTTTCATAACGCAGCGCCAAATGGACGCAGCGGACAAATTTTGAACTACATCGATCCCAACATACTATTAATCTGTCCTGTCGTATAATGTAGACGAGTGGTGCAGACACTAGGGGGGGGACAACAGCGACAGCAGCGCCAAAATAGTGCAGCGGTCAAAACGCGAACTACTCCATTGTCTTACGGATGGTTGTTGGACGTTTGTTAGCACGTTATAGCGCATTCCAAAGAAGAGGAAGCAAGAACAGGTCAAAATCATAAGATCAATGAAAGCTTAACATAAGAAGAAGAAGAAAAAGCAGTAAAATCATGTTTACCTATATTGTAAATACAGCCAAAGACGCGACCAAGGTGTTTTTTTTGCTTTCTGTCAAACTGAAGGTTAACAGGGGGTGATGTCGTGACATTGGTGGAAGGGCGGGAGGATACGTATTTAACTTGATTTGTGTCAAACGAATGTGTTTGTGTGTGTGTGTGCCTGTGTCTTTTTAAACACACTCGCTGCGAGCACTGATCCTTCTGGACTCGCCCTGGAATGCACATCACGATAATTTAATTGCAGTAACGGTATAACGAATTAACTTTTATGAGTATCCGACAAAAAATAACCTCAATTACAATTCATTCAGCTCTATTTAACATAAAATATGAAAACTGTTCATCAGTACTGGTCCATTATCTTGAAAGTAACCAGTAATTTTTTGTCGGACATTCCACGCGAATTGTCAGTCAAACGGGTGCAGCAAGAGTACTAGTTCAACAAAAACGGAGAAAAAAAAATTCAAACAGTGATGTAGAATGACTAGGAAACTACGGGCCATAGTAAGGTGTTAAACGTAGAAAATGCGTTCAGAAGTAGAAAAATTGACCTGACCCTCACTACGATCAACCCTGAATGTGTCATCTAATGCGTTCTAGAACTATAAAGAGTCATCTAGAAATCAGTTGGAAACTGGTGCTGAACCAGCCCTATGTGTTGCGGTTCTAAATTCTTGAAGCACTAAAAGATTACTCTAGTTTTGTCTCAGCAGGGTGACAAGTTATCAGGGTTTATTGTTTCCACTGGCACGACTGCGACTTATAAATGCTCATTCAAACTATTAAGACCAGACAAGAACCAGACAAAAAACGGCAACATCTCAAAGCCTAAAACAAGGTAACACGATGAAATCAACCGGAAATCAAAACAACACGGTGCGGGATGATGACGAACAAGGCAAAACAGCAAACACGGTGTAAACAGTTTACAGAGATAAAGCATTCGGAGAAAAGCGGTGTGTGCTAACCTTAACCGTGCTATAGCAGCAATCAGTGTCCGGTGACAGGGGCTCACTGCTGTCATGCTTTCTCACTTTCCGTGGTTGTTCCTGGTGCACAATTGCACGTTTCTGTACGATACTCATAACACGTGGACTCGAGAGAATGAAACGCAAGAGAACGGCGGGCGCCGTGAAAAAAAGGTTCCACTTGCCGTCAATAGATGGCGCCATAAGCGGTTGTCTAATAAACCGTTGTACTGTAACAATGAGCTGAACGACTCGACTCGACTCGATTTGGAACCAACAAGTCGGATACAAATGTCTGGAAATAAAAAATTTTACGTAAAAAGTCGGATTGCATAAAGTCGTCTGCTGGCAAGTACTTTGGTGTGATCCCGACGAATGGCGTCATGGCGTCTCTTGGGTTTCATTTCTCTCAGTATTGTTTTTATCTTTCTTAAATGCACATCCCAGTGGACCAGGCAATTAGGTAGCCAGTTCTTTCCTAGCACCTCGGTTTAGCATCTGAGGCTAAGAACTGGTCTTGGATCCATTGGGATGGAACAATGTTGTTTAGGTAAATGATACAAGAGCAAATTGAACACTCAGCAGCGAATGAAATACCAGCAGCGGTTCAGTGCCTATGTTGAAAACACTGGGAAAGAATGCGCGTTTGGACAAAAGGTTTGGCCAAAGGCAGATATTGAAACAGCGCCATCTATTGATAGCGTCCGACAACCAATTCCCCAGTTGAGGTGGAAACGGTTTCGCGTCTGGTTGATCTTAACCAGGGTAGGGCAACATCCGACTTGTGTTTTCTACATGATATATCGAATTAGGATTTAAAATACGATATATCGATTACCGTCAAAGACATCGATAACTGAAAAACTGTCTTTCCGGTACAGTGTATCGAATTGACGTGCGACATAATCGATATCGATCATTTTGCGGTTATTGGGAAATCTTTTCCGATACCATAATCGATACGATACTTCAAGCTCAATGGTTTGGTGTGATATCGATATGTATATCGGTACTTAACCACTGCTGCTACTTTATTTGCCGCTGGTTTTCGTTCGTGTTTCAAGATAGAAATGGAGAAGAAAGCTTACGGGTGTATGGAACGAAGAGGTAGTAGTACCGGGCTCCTGCGGCAAGGGATTCTGGCGCTTGAAGGATAGGGGACTGGTTGCTGCGGTCCCGCGACCGGCGGTTCGCTTCCGGTTGTGCGTTAAAGGTGAGTCGCCCATCAGGTCGACCAGGTTGGGCGCGTTGGAAGCTGACGCAACAGTCGGGTTGGCCACTGGACTGGTTGCTATGGCGACGGATGACTGTCGTCTGCGATCCCTAGTCAAGGAACCCGGGTGAAGCATACTGTGCTCGTGGTTCCTGTAGCAGCCGGTGCCAGTGTGGCCTACGTTGCGACTGCTTTCACCGCCGGTGCTGTTGGCGTCCACTTGAGACAAATTATGCCCTGGAGAATCATTGGAGCTACATTAGTCTGTTCCACCCTCGACTGTCACACACACACACATATATATATGTCCCGCTTCTGTGCACATGGGGTCCACCAGCGGACATTAAAAGATTAGCCCTGTAATAGTTTTTTAATGTCTTACCAACCTATAAGTGGTTATAGGTATTGTTATGTTACTTAGTTTGGTATAGTTTATTACTTACAATTAGTGTATATTCCAGATATTATGAATTTTCTATCAAGTGCGGGTTAGTTGAATTTACGACATGCAAGTTCATGGGATGCTGGAGATTTTGACCATAATAACGCTCATATCACAGTGTTTATCTGGTAAAGATACGATGAATGTAATATGTGATTCAACACTACTCTAGTACCGTTCTCAGTTCCTGTGCGTTTGTTTGTATTGCAAGGTGCAGTACTATGGGACAACAAGTTCTCGTCAACTGTTTCCCTTTAACATATATTCTATAGAATGATACAATTGACGGAGATAATTACATGAATGCTTTGATATCCGTTACATTCCGACAGTGTTTTACTATGAACCTTTTAAGTCGAATGTAGAGAAACTCCTTGCTAAAATATTTCCGGACATACTTGTTGAATTCAACACTTGCATGGGTCACTGTTGTATTGAGCTCGGTAATTTTTTAAAAAAAAAGTTAACAATGCTTCTTTAAATGAACTAAAACGGACGGAAGAAATTTCCCCCCTTTGTTGTTGGAGCGAGATGTGTCCAAGTCACGGATCCTTGAGTTGCACTTTTTTCCCCCGCGATCTGCAAGCCTGTGCGTTTGCTTTCACGGTGGCTGACGACTATGAAAGAGCATGAAATGCCTGTGACAGCCGGAAGAAAACAGCGGCTCTACGCTCCGTTATATACACGGACCCGCACGGAAGAAAGTATAACGTGCTGCTATGTTTCTCACCGATCGATATCTTTCACTTTGTTTTCTCCATTATACTGTCGGGCTCGCGATCTAACTCTTTCGACGAATCCCCAAATCACACTCAACATCATCTTTATACTCCTCTTTCAAAGAGACAAGTAAGCGTTTCAGCCACTGACAAACGAACATGATGAACTAAGTTTAACGGATTCTGCCTTCGGCTAACTGCTGTACTGCTTTTGCTTAAGAGAATATAGTAAATACTTGAAGCTGCTGAAAGTACCCGCAGTAGAAAGGGGGAAAATATGGTGGCAGCAGACAAGGTTCTGTAGGACGATACGTTATAGCGAAACCCCGCTGGACAAAAAAATCTGTCCCGAAAGGGCTAGCGCAGCTTGCACGAAGCAGTAACTGTCAATTTTCATCACCCCTTTACGGTTTGTTTTTTTGTCCCTTGCACGTGCTACTACTGCGATCGAAACGGAATGCGCAAGCATCGCTCTAGAAAAGTTACTACCGTGTTACTAAAGTACGAGTCTAAAACTAGGACGACATGCACAGTTTCCGCTATATACGTCACTGCTACTCTAAACCTATATCTTCATACTAGCTACCATGTATGCATCTAAGAGCAACTAGAGTGAGATAGTTTTTGTGCACCTGTTTCTCGCTGAGATTTAAGGTTCCTGCATGGAAAACTAAGTGTTTTTTCTGGCTTCCTAATTATCGGCGTTAAACGGACAACTATCACTTCTTATCGTTGTTGCGATGTTATTGATAAGCAATTCATAGGAAGCGAAAAAAAAGTATAGCGGGACCGCAGTGTTGAACGCCTAAGGGCTTTGATGGATCCTGGTGGCTTCAGGCGGCTTCACTACCCTTAGGCGTTCAGCCCCGAGGTGATGCCCCTTTAGATGACACAACCTCGAGGTCTAGACTAGCGGTACCGACAGTAAGTGTGTAGGTATTGGTAGATGGTACCTGTATCGACGATGACATCAATGATGTCCATACTCTTGGCAAATGCATCCCGGAGGTTGACGTGATGGAAGGAGACGATGCTGCCTTCTCTCTTGGCGCGTTCGAGGGCTTCTTTTCGCTTGAGCGCTTTCTCTCTCCGCATTTGATTTTTATAAAACTCGGTAAAGTTATTGACGACGATGGGAATGGGCAAGGCAATAACCAGTACTCCGCAAATACAGCACACACTTCCGATAACTTTCCCCAGCGGGGTCTCTGGATAGATGTCACCGTACCCTACGGTGGTCATCGTGATCCCCGCCCACCAGAAAGTTTCAGGAATGCTGGTGTATTTCGTATTGGGCTCGTCTTTCTCGGCAAAGTAACAAAGACTAGAAAAAATCAAAACCCCCATGGCTAAGAAGAGCATTAGAAGACCCAGTTCCTTGTACGAGTTGCGCAACGTGAAGCCCAGGCTCTGGAGTCCCGTTGAGTGACGAGCCAGCTTGAGGATTCGCAGGATTCGCATGATGCGGAACACTTGGACCACGCGCCGGACATCGTGGAACTGGTCCGTGTGTAGGTTCGTCTCCACCAGGAAGAGGGAAACGAAGTACGGTAGTATGGCTAGCAGATCGATCACATTCAGGGATCCTTTGAAGAACTTCCACTTGTTGGGAGAAGCACAGAAGCGAAGAAGATACTCTAAGGTAAACCAGGTGATGCAGACGGCTTCAATGATGGCCAGTTTGTGGTTATCGGTCATCACTCCGTGTTCGCCACCTTCCTGCAGGCTCGGAATGGTGTTTAGCGTCAACCCGATCGTCGACAAAACGATGAACAAGATTGAAATCACCGCCACCACCTGAAGTTGAAGTTACAAGTCGTCTATTTTGTTTCGTACTATCGCTGGGTTTCATCTTAGTTAACATTTTAGTTAGCAACCCCCTGTCACTCTTCTCTATCAGTTCCAAGCAGACTACTCAGTAGCATGCCGTTTCAAATCAACTCCCACTTGTGCAAACACGGGTTCAATCTCTTCTGGGCAAGGAAATTCATGCTCGATTCAATTTGATGCTAACACAACTACCGTCAATAGACAAACTTCCAAGTAGTTAGATTGAAAAGAGGAAAATTTTAGCATGCAAGCAAGTGTACAGAGAAAAGATTGAACAGCAATCTAATTAGCCTTCCAATAGGGACAGCCGTGATAAGCGATGAAGCCGTGCAAAAAGCTACCGTGCATTCGGGCCATTTCTCGTGCGGAATTCTGAATATTAAACGAAAAACCGCTTTGGAAACGGAATAGAAAAAAGGGGGATAAAAACCGAAATGAGAGTCTGCTTGGTTTGCTGCTTTTTTTTCTCATTCCCCTGACGTTTTTGGTAAAAGTAAGAAAAAACACCTGCAGGAGACTCGCCCATACTTGGTGGATTAGAAAAGCACAACGACTGTATTGAATCGCACGTCGTCCCTGGACCCCCCGAAAAAAGGGTAAAGGAAGCAAAATACGATGGAACACAGCCGTTGCTCAGATATTCAAACAGCAACGATGAACTGCATTCGCCATAAGAGAACCGTTATTGCCTTGAACCCATTCTGACACAGTCGTGGTGTGGATTTCTATAGCCAAAAGGAGACGGAGACAGAAATCGCTCTGCCAACGGTTAGAAGTTTGCTACTATAAAAAAATGGCCGCACTAGGAGAAACTTCGACAGAAGAGAATCAATAAGACGGGCATACATCGGGGTAAACTTGGAATAACTCTCGCTCTCTCTCTATGTAAACAAAGACCAACGGAGCACACTGACGACACAGAAAAGAGGAGAAATACATATCCATATGGTTGAAGAAAAAAAGGGAAGATGTAGTCAGATCTAACTGTAAGCTTATGCTTCCAACCGAAATAACCGAAGGCTGTTCTTTGAAACAGAAGGTTGAAGAGGAAAAAGGAGACATATTTTTGCAGGCATTGCACAAATATCCAGACACGCGTGATCAAGAGCTTTTCCACAAAACTCTCCGCGACCTCCCCGCGGGGAAAAAAAAATTTATATCTGTTTTTGGCGCCATGACCGGTTCAAAAAAAATTCACAAAATCTGCAAAAAATTGGTCAAAATTTTGCATGAAAATATGAACACGCTAGCTGACCCTCATCAGCTATGGATATAGCTCGACATTGCTTAAACCTCGTGCGAAGAGGGCAGTATACTTGCAGCTACCCGATAACGAATCGATTTCCGGTAATGTAATGAGCCTTCTGATAGACTTTCTGTGTCGCATGAAAAGGGAAACACCTGTGTTTTCTTCGTATTCTGCGTACACATAACTGGGCCATCTGTATGTGATGCGTGTACACGGCCGTCGGCCATAGGACTTGAAAGGAAAGTGTTGCTAGAAGACTCTCCTGTATTGATCGCCTAGTTTGTTCTCCTCCACCCCGGAAGAATCAATTGTTTAGTGCCTTCAATTCTGGGCCCGTTACGGGGAGGTGAAAAGAAGAAAAACGATGTCATTTTATACTTGACTTCCTATCCAGGGCCTGCGGGGACTTGGCGTTACTCGTTTGACCTTTTCATTGTTAAAAAGTTGCCAATTTTTTTTTAGTACTGCCAGAAGGTATTAGCATTATTGCTACCACTCCGAGCGGTTGCCGATGATTCATGCACGTTGCAAAGTTATGTTTCGTTAAAATTAAAAGTTCGATTAGTAATTTTTCTTCTTCTTTGGTTTCATTCTGATGCTCAAGTTGCCAAAAGTATTAGCAGACGAAGGAAACTTACCCGCGCGGCTAAGGACGACGTCGGTTTCTCCAAGATATCCCAGACAAATTTTTGGTATTGAGCACATTTTCCCTCGCCGAAATCCTCCTCCTCGCGTTGCCGAAGCGACTCGGCTTCTTTGCGCATCTCCTCGTAGACGTGTTCCTTTCTCTGATGGTACTTGTGCTGGCAGCAGGACTCGAGGTAGAGTTCATCAATGCCCCAGTAGTCGAGATCGTCACTGAAAGCGATCACGCACATTTCTTCCACCAGATGCAACTTGCCCGTGCGGTAGAAGTTGAGAATGGAGCTGAAGGATCTCGGATGACGGTCAAAAAAGTATTCGTTGTCGACCAGAGAATAATCATCGCACAGTTCCATGATGGCCTCGTGAGTATTACAATCACGCAAACGGCCGAGCCGCGTGTGAGGAAGTCGTTCCAGAGTTCTCCACAACACTTCGTGCCTCACTCCACCAACGTTGATGGTGACCCGCCGGTTGAGCGCTTTGCTCCGCATGATCATAAACGGCTCCGGCGGAAGAGAACTCATTGACCGAGACTGGGTCCGCTGCATCGGACCTAAACCCGAAGGACCTCCGGGTGACATTAAACTGGGACCCGTCGATCCTTGAACCGTTCCCTGAGCTGCTCCTAGATCCATCTCGTCATCGTCCTCTTCCTCACTGTCCGTTCGTGAAAAGTTCTGTCCGTTGCCTGAAGCCATACCGCTCGAGTAAACGTCTGCTTGGCGACCAGCTGACCGTTCAACGGAAGCTGCGTCCGATTTTCGCGGACGACGCGCTCGTTCCCATAGTTTCCAGGCTACTCGCTCCCGTTGTGATGTCGACTGCGTCCCAGTTGGCGATGCCCTGGCCGTAGGTAGGATCCCTGCCCCGAGTTTAGCTGCAAACAAGGAGAGATTGTATTCCAGCTTCGGTGATATTGCAGCAACCTTATCACGACGTATATTTTAATGCAAACCAAAGTTACATCATCACAAATAGTGCTGACTGGAAATTACTATCGAAGTGATTTACCTGCGGGATTCAAGCTAGTCGACGGTGACGTCTTCCCCAAGTTTTCGCTCATTCTCTATCCACTAAAACTAAAAGGAGAACTGGATTAGATCAGTTTTACTGCTAAGATACATACTTGGCCAACTTTATGACCTCCTGCAGCTCACAGTGTCGTTCCCTCGGCAAGCGAGAGCAGTGCGTGCGACCACGTGTTTCGCCTTATCTCAGCACGCACTACCAAACTTTGGGTGACACCGAGGGATATGAAAGTTTGCCGTATAGAACCCCTTTCACTTTACACACTTTTCTGATTTTTTTTCCCCTAGAATAACTTTTTATATTTTTTCCCCCAAAAAGAAATAAATCAAACTTCAGTCTTTCGACGAAAGTAAAAAGAAAGAAGCGACTCTATGGTTTATTGATCCTCGAAAGTCTTGTAAACGGGGTGGTGGTGGTACCGGTGCTGAGGGCCAGAGTTTCAGAAGCGGGCGCAATGAAATCTCTGGCGCGTTTTTCTTCAGATAAACGCTTTTGATCCCCAAAGTGGTCGTAGATTCAAGCCTAAAGCTCTCTTTCTCAGCGCCACGGGTTCGTAGCCCATTCCCCGAGGCGAGGTATAGACGACAGTGAAGCGGAAGGGGCGCAGCAGTAACAGCAGCAGCAGCAGCATCATTTACTCGCTACACGACACGATTTGATTGTTTACAAAGTGGCGCTTACACCCGGACGAATTAAAGATGGCCAGAAGATAAAAGAGCTGAAGTGGCCGTGGGAAGTGTGCAAAAGGCCAGGGCCGAAGAAAAAGAGCCAGCCAGCCAGCGAGAGACTACAGAGAGAGACGGGTGGGCTATACGGGGCGATCAATAACGAACGGTGGGTTGCCCTAGCATGCTGGCTAAGCTTTCCACCTCTCGGTTTTCTCCTATCTTCTAGATCCCTGGGTCTGCTCTACAATCATCCTGCAGCATCTAGGCACACAAATGGATGATGAAGCAGGGGCAATTTACCTTGGGATTTGTCCTCAAGACCCCCAAAGGCACAAGAGGGGTGACTTGTAATCAATGGCTCAGCGCCAAAACGGAAACCATTCGGATGCAAGTCGAGCAAATCATGGCGACTTGTGGGGTTCGTTAAACCTCTTTTGAACCAGCAGTTTGCTTTCTCGGTCTCGCGTTGTCCCTACTATACAGCCGAAGGACTCACCCGTGTGAAGATCAGCAACAGAAAGCCAGCTTCGTTTGAGGATTCCTTCGGTCACATTGTAAGAACAGTTCGCCAGGGTTCAATGGGGTTTCGGTCGACTCGAAAGTTAACGAATCGCACCTTTCCGAGATTTTCACTTTCCCATAGCACTTTCCAACTTCATTTCCCCACTGAGAAGCTGACGGTGGTTCTGCATGCGGAGTTTTGAACGCCAACGAACACGAGCTAGACGGGCACTATCGCCACAATGCTCGAGTTGAGCTCCTTCTCCAGACTTGGCGCTTGCGCCGCCACGTGCAAGTTATTCGTCATAGACTTTTAGTGTCGAACATTTGGCTTGTTGGCTATTACACGTAATCATTTTAGGACTACAAGACGTACTTAAGTGTTATTAGGCAGTACTTGAAATCGGCATCTATTGAATTTGTCTGCCAATAAGAAAAGTTAAAGGGACAGATTTAAATGACTTATTTTTAAACTTGTCAAAAGACGGGAGTTATAAGCACACAAGGATGTTCCCTGTGGCGAGAGAGTGGCGATAAAGTAAAGACCCTTGGCTTGGGTTTATTTAAAAATAGACCGACTTCTTTAGCAAAACAGCGCTGCTTATTTTCTTTTTCTATTTCTCGACTGCCTTTCTCGAAAGGCGCTAATAAAATTGCGCCCCAAAAGAATCCGATTGACTCTCACTTCATTGCAGTCAATAAATGACGTGTTCGTAAAAAGCAGGCCTGTGTACCCTCGTTACCATGGTGATATTTGACCGCATTGTCGCCAGCTGACCGCGTGTATATATCCTACACGAGTCTCGGGACGACAGACACTTGCAAAACGCGTCTTACTTGCAATTCCAGTCGCCATGTCTCATATTTCCAAATGGGCAGAGCAATTACATTAAACGCTCAAGAATAGAGGCCAACGCAACACGCAACAAAGCTATGATTTACTGATGTCGTTCTGCAGCTGCAAACATTGCCATTGTTCCTTGACTACTCTATCATGGTAACGAATCAACACAACTTGGCGTTAACGACATGAACAATCGTGACCCCAAGCGAGTGCCTAGCGTCGACTGCTGTTCACATTGGCCATGTTGAGTACCTGTGTAAAGAAACCAAGTTATATTCCATTCTTGCGGCTCAACTTGTACATCTTATCAACCGTCTGGAAGAGGCCGTCAAGTACTGAAGCTCCCNAGGTTTCTTCAAAATCGATCGAGTTATCTTGAAGCATGTGAAGCTCCGTGGCCTCGTACACACCGGCCAGGGCTGCTCTTTTGGTGTACCAAGAAAACTGCAAAGATTTAGGAAGATATAATATATTTAAGAGATAGGATAAGACAAAGAAAGCCAAGGAAGCCTTATTGACTCGTACATCAGAGGATGTGTCACCAGCGAAGTGCCATAGATCATCGACGAGCACCGCCAGGTGGCGTAGGGATTCCGGCGCATTCTGCGGTAGGGCCATTAATCCTAATGCTTCGGTCCATCGCCCTGTCAGCACGTACGGGATATTCATTCGTAAACGAGCTTCAATGGCACTGCGCATTATTTCCTCCGCGGACTTCTCACTAGACAAGAGGGAAACTTGCAAGATTGAAACTAGCGACTGGCAACACCATCTAGGTCTAGAAGCTATCAATATCCAAAAGAGCCTTCGCACTACAGTTTGGATTTGCGACAACAGATGCGCAAGTGCATTGTTGAACAACTGAGCGTTTAAGGCAATAATCACGTTTTAAACTAATAAAGTGGTTATGAGTTGTGCAATGCTTACTTTCGGTTAGGAATGTCCTCGAGCTTCCGCTTGAGTTCTTCGCGTAGTTGAAGATTGCTCTGATTGTAAAAGTGATAGACCAGCTCAACACCACCTTTCGGGAACAGGCCGTGAGTGATGCCGGGATAACCCATCTGCTCCGCACCTGAATCAGACACAAGTCAGCACTGGTCGTATTTATATCTGGCGACAACTTTACCTAACGCTAATGATTCTTTAGTCCACCCCTTGTCCATAACGAAATCCAAGGCCGAATCCAGTATGCTCAGCCTGATCCCCGACTCGTACAGGGTGTCCTCATCTCGTTCTTGTTGGTGTCGGGCTGCGTCGTACTCGGTAAACTCTTCGTCTTTCCCAACCGTCTCATCCTTGTCTACGGTAGTATGTAAGCTTATCCTGGCGTCTCTTGCAGGGAAACTCGGGGCAAACCTAGAGCCCGAGATACTCGATACTGCCGGTCGTTGACGAGGTGTCGTGTGTTCAAACGCAGGTCCATTGCCGAGGTTACCGCTTGACGATGCAGCCGACGTGTAAATCTGCTTTTCTAGGTAATGCCTAGCTAGAATTAGAAAGAAATCAACATTACTTTCAGCTGTAATCTGTATGCTGAGGTAACTTATGTAAGCCACAACAACACTGGACAATTCAAGTCAAAGAGTCGTGCCAATTTTGCTATTTTGTACACACCAAAGACTGAAAAAGAGGTTTCTATGGCGATGACAACTAATACATTTCATAGCGTAGAGTTTATTTACATACAAATAGCAAGAAATCGGCGGGAGACTGCTGAGCTAGCCATTTTCCAGATCATCGACGAGAATGTTGTCAACAGTCAAGTAAAGTGCTGCCATCTAGAAGGACTTTCGAGAACTACGCGCTGGTTAGGGACCCCCCCTCCCAGCATAACGAAATGGGAAGGGGAACT
>JAIQCU010001800.1:0-16126 GCA_022114935.1 Leptestheria dahalacensis
TATAAGGCAAAAGGGATGAAACGTTTATTTAAAAAAAATGAAAAGTACACAAGGGGTTCACTACAATTTCAAATAAGTATCACCTTAATCTTAAACGTTAATTACTTAAATTATGAATTAAATAACTTTTTAAAGTATTTTAATTTCTACTTTTTGATTTTTTACATTACATTCATATTGGTTTAGAAAGTAGTAAATAGTAATGAATTAGTAATTTTGATGACAGAACGTAATATTTTTTAATCACTAGTCAACAGGGATAATGACAGTGTCGTATTTGCATTTTGGAAAAAGAAAGTTGCGAACCTCTGGCGATAGTTTGACCGGTTTTGGCACACGATTGGAGGACCCGTGAGTTTTCCTTCTAAGGCTATGATTTCAGTACGCAGTGGAATGCGGTTCCAAAGTGGCTGTGTTGCATGACTCTTCTTATTTTTATTTATTTATTTTTAAAAAGTATAGCTGGCTGCTTGTTTATTTTAAACGTAAAAATTTAAGTTGATTTATACGATAATCCGATACTGTGGCTAAATTAGGTTAAAGCTGAAAATGTCAACACATTATCATTATTTTTGATGAAGTATTAAAAAATAACAATTGTAATAAACGTAATGTTCATCAGTAGTTAAATGGTTAATTATTTCAAATTAATTATTATTACTTCAAATGTATAAAAGAGAGAAACAGTGATAAGTTATAAAACTTAATGATTCAATTCGCTAATTTATATTAGCTAGATGCTCTGACGGAAGGTAATTGACATAAATTTCTATAAAATTCTGGTAATTAAATTTAAAAGTTATTAATTTAATATGGAGTTTAAGATGCAGAAGAAAAGTCTCGGCATTTTCCGTGTCCACAATGCGCGACGACAGTTTCTTTGATTTCAGTCAAATGGAAACGACCGCGCTCTGCTCCTTTACTTTATACAAAAAATTAAACATATTTTTTTTGAATAATAATATCATTTATTTCAACATCCTAACGGTTTATTCGAGCAAGCACATATACAAAGAAGGGCAGAAATGCAGCGGTCACTTAACAGTACCGAACTGATATACACACCCCGGCAATCAGTGCGAAACCGCGAAATGTTCATCTTGCATTTCAAAAGAAAAATTGTAAATAAAACTTAATTTAAAAAATCATTCTGGTGAATTTGCAATCCAGGAACCTCATTTCCACCATTTCAAATGTAAACAAATAATATTTAAGTAAAGTGTATTAGAAATATCGTAGACAATTATTAAATCAGCGAAATGATTCAATGTTAACTTTCAGGTTTAATTTAATTTTAATTTGAATATAAATAACTTAATGAATTAAGTAAACGGAAAGATTCTTTTCCCCGTAGAAGGGTTAGTCTGTCTCGTTCACAAGTGGCTTCTTTGTTCCCTTCTATGTTTTGACATTTTTGTCGTATGTTGTCAGTTGATAATTTTCTGACATCATTTCTTAAATTAACAAAATGCTTAAAATTATTTTGTTTACAATATAATTTAATTTAGGAAATTATACAAATATTTTTCTTTATTTATAAAGGGCGTTGTCTGTGGCGCTTTCCGAGGATCTGGTGAAGCCATTAAAGTCGGCCGTGGAGACGCAATACAAAGTGCGTAAGGCCGTGGAAGCAGCTGTCGAGAAGACCGGACGCACGCTGGCCGAATGGCGATCCGCGCAGGCCAAAGCCAAGAAACAGTGCTACATGTGCTCCAGGGAGAATGAGAAGATACAGGATCAGGTAACAACGGGGCGCAGAATTGTAACTGAATAAGACCAACATGCGGGTATTTGGAATTCGTTAAAGTATTATTTATTTATAGTTATAGTATAGTCTTTTAAAAAATATGTTATTTTAATTCAGTTAGAATGTTTCAGTTTGATTCATAGGGATAGATAGAGAGGTAGATAGATAAACAGTCAGTAAGATAGATGGATGGATGGATACATAGAAAGATTAAACAGTACAACAGATGGGTAGATATACAGATAGATGGACAGATAGATGGACAGATAGATGGACAGATAGATAGATAGATAGATAGATAGATAGATAGATAGAGGGAGGGATAGGTAGATAAATAGACAGAAAGAGAGACAGACAGAGAGACAGATAGACAGACAGACAGACAGACAGACAGACAGACAGATAAATAGACAGATAAGGGGATAGATAGCTCGATAATGTACAGACAGATAGATATAGATAGATAGACAATAGATAGATAGACACATAGACACATATTAGATTGATAGTCAGTTAGATAGATAGACAAACAAGATGTTGGATACAACTAGGTAAAGGTAAATGCAATTAATAACGCTTAAAGTAAAATCAATGTTTACTTTAATCATACTTAAATACCAATACCAAAATGATCGTCATCGTCATTCTATATTATATACTAAACTGTAATGTTACTGTTTTCCAGGTTTATAACGATTCGCGACTGGGCAAACCGCGGATCATGACCGACAAAGAAACAGCCAAGCTCGATGCCAAACGCAAGAAGACCGAGGAAGCCGTACGCAAGGTATAAACACACCACGTGCTTCAGTTACGTAACCTAATATGTCCGTAAAAACAAGCCATACATCTGTTGCATATGACATAGGATGTATACTTTAATTATATAGTAATCAATTACTTAACTATTACTAACTATGAACTATTAGGACTATGAAATACTCTAATCTACCTTTGAATCTTTAATCAATCAGCATTAATGACATAATCATATTATCTTAAAAAAATTCAGGCGGAAGGTGACTATTACACGTGCAGCGTCCGCGCCGAGCGCGCCAGGTTAGAATGGGAGACGGCCACGCAGCGCGGAGGTCAGTGCTTGCGCACGCTGGAGCAGGAACGCCTGACACAGCTCAAGGATCTCGTCTCCAAATACCATCACAACCTGCGCGACATGGCGCCCAAATACGGCGAGGTCATCGAGCGACTGGCCGCACCGGTGAGCAAGTGCAGCGTCGAGGATGACCTGCAGACGGTATCGTCCATCAAGGATTCGGTGCCCACCTTTGGCGAGCAAGTCCTGCCCGATTTCTACGCCGAGCACATGTCCAATGTGATGAATAAGGAACGCCGCAAGGAGAGTCTGGAACGCTGTCTGCACTGGGTGCGATCCGATATCGAGCGCGAGGTCAGAGGCAAACGCGGCGTGGAGAATCTGGCTCGAGCACTTCAGGTAGATTTTCAAGAAAACTAAAACCCAAAAACAATACAAACGCGGAATTGATAAGTTCGAATAATAATCTAATTATTCTAATACAATAAAAAGTTATTATAATAAAAAAGTTAAATATTCAATGAAAATAATTATCAAAATAATTAAACAAAATAAAGTAGGTAATAACAATCTCCTCAATCGAGAAATTCACAAATTAAAATGATTCACTAAAAATTAATTAGTTGAAGGTATTACACAAGAGCATCAATGCACAAGATAACAAATTAGTTATGAATTACAATTAATTATTAGTTGAAACTATTCGTCAGTCATTGAGTATAATCAGGTGATCGAAGGTCAAAGGTCATATTATTTCATCTTTTTAACTGTAGGACACACCCAACTTTGGCGGCGAGGACTCTCAGCAGGACGTCAACGAGAAACTGCATCACATGCGGGCCATGCTGGCCTTCCTCGAGGTGACCCGCGTCAAGCTGCACAACTCGCTGGCCGACCTGGACGGCCTGCGCGACTCGAAGATGACTCACCCGCTGTACCAGCACCTGGAGGTTCACAAGGACAAGCAAGGCATGATGCAGAGCGTCTTGAAACTACCGCCGTGGATCGACAACGACGACCTGCACGACGACTGGACCGACCGGGGCACCGCTGACGGTAACTCCGCGCAGCCAGACAGCGATTTCGACGAGTTCAGCAGCCAGGACAGCAGCGATGGAGAGTGCTCGACACACAGCGTCATCCCGTGCAGCAGCCGGCCGGCAGCGGCGCCGTCGATCGGCAAATGCCGGGCGCTTTACTCGTACGCGGCCAACATGTACGACGAGCTGAGCATCCAACCCGGTGACGTCATCAATATCCACGATAAGCAGGACGATGGTTGGTGGCTCGGGGAACTCGATGGGACCGTTGGGATCTTTCCTGCCACTTACGTTGAAGAATTGTAAATTCGCCTTTATTAAAAACATCTTTGTTTAATTTTTTTTAAATTTAAAAATGATAAATACTGGGCACTGTGAACTAACTGAAATTGGATATGTTTACCGCGTTTCTGCTTTTCTTGGAAAAATATATAAATATGTTAAAAATTTTAAATACAATGCTGCATATTATAATGAACTGCCGGCTATTTACCAGTTTTAACTGAAGCGCTGATTTCCAAGTGGCTAATTCACTTTTTTTCAATTTGGCATTTTTCCCCTTTGATTTTTTTTTACGAAAGCGTATTGGGTGTGTTTTTGAGCTCATCAGTGTTTTTTTTAAATTGTTGTAAAATGAATTAAAACGTAAATGAAAGTTTTACACAACGTTTATCTATCTAATAATAATTAAGTTAACAATATAATCATTAAGCTGACTACAGTTACAGTTTAATAAGATTATTAGTGATCGAATAAAATATCCAACCAAATTAAATACAGTTAAAATTATATCTAATATTCTGTAATGCGTATAAATGAAGAGCCAATGGGGATTTTATTATATTAACATGACGGCCAATCACATTTTTTCCGCCTTAAATGTGACCTTTGACCTTTCTGGCGCGGGAAACAGAGTAAGTGACCTGCTTTGACCCCAGTCGTCGCACTATCAACGTTTCCCCCGACTCGATTAGAACAACTTGTGTGGAAGGATGTCGGACAAACTACGAGACCATCCAAATCTTCCCAAGGTTAGATCTGCCATTTTACTTGAATTTTAAACTGTTCGATTACATTCTTAACCGCATAATAAAACTAAATCTGTTATTGATTGATGTCATTTCGTCAAAAAGCTTGATAATCAAGTGACAGTCTTCGGACACGCCATCACGAATGTCAATTGCGAGAGGACCTCGTTTCTGCTGGGCGCAGGCAGCGGAGTTACGATAGCCGTGGGGCATTACCTGGCCACCAGGAATGGTCCGAGATCGAGGAATGTGGCTCTAGGATCGATCCTGGCATTCACTCTCATTTACTGGTAATAGTACGTAGTTTTAATTTACTGGGCTTTCAAATTGCCATTAATTTTAAATCTTTTGGCTTTAAAATTCTTGTATTTTAGTATCTTAATGCTATCATTATTAGCTATTTGGATTTTAGTAGTTTGTTTTGCTTTATGATTATTGTTATTATTGTAACTGAATAGTTTGACCTAATTACTAATTAATTGTTTCTCCTCTCCTTTATATGTAGGGGATATTGCCGGTCTCGCCTGTCGCAAGCAAGGCTCAGATAATAGACAAGACAGTCTTCAATGTGACAGTGGTTGTGGAAATATACATTACATCAAGATAATTTGCGATTACGTCTTATCATCTATGCACATACGACCGTGAGCTATGATATCCATACATAAATATAGTTATTCGTAAATTGTCAAGTTCTCTTTCTGTCGATTACCGTAATATAAATAACAAAACAGTAATACTACGAAACGAATTAAGATATATGTATATATATAAGTGTAAGATGAAATTAGAATCGATATGATGTGATAGATTCACCGTTAACCGCTGTGCAAATTATGGTTTATTCGTCTTAATGAATGAAGCGGGGGTTGTTAGAGGAGATTTAATCGCGTCACGACAAGTATCCGCAGCGCCTGGTCAAAGCTGGTGCATGCGGCCAGCCCCTGGTAATCGGAGCACCAATCGAATGAGGTGACGGGTTGCGGGGACACGCCCACTTCCTGGACAAGTTTCAAGGATCCGGCGACTCCGTCCATTTCACCGTCAGACGATTTCACTGACCGTTTCTCCGGGTATTCACTGTTAAATTTCAAATATCAATATAATATCAATATAATTTAATTAAGAAATTCATAATACTATAACAATAATAATACCGTACGAAAATAATATAACTAATACGAATTAACGAGTATACAGTAATTATATTCATGGTAATCGTAATTATAATAATAATAATATATAATTATGATCGGAATTATCCGCACAGCGAGTTCGAATATCGCACAACCCTGCTGATAATACTAATAACAATGATACAGTGATATAAATACGAGACTTGACACATAATGAAAGAAGTTACTATTTCCACAACGAGACGGATCCATTGCCGCCGCAGGTGACGAAGGCATCCCGATTCTGAGGCAAATGTCGTCCCGACCAGATAGTCGACTTGTGAGCTTTCTTCTTCAGGTGAGCGTAGCCGTTCTTCGGGTGTCTGGTGCGCAGGTCGAAGACGTGCAGTCCCGAGTCGAGTGTTGTGACGAGCAACTTGTTCATGGCGATATCGCGTCGGTCGAACTCGATACTGCAGATCTTTTAACAAGAAACAAATTAACCAAAATTGGATATACTATTGTGTTATCTAAGTGAATATTTAGCGTAATATTTGTAACTATATTACAGTTAATTGCATTACAACAGTAAGGCTAAACAAGCCTAAACGGAAAACCAGTTCCTCATTAATGTTAATTACATTTCAACAAATTGTTGTATAGTTATAGTGAAAAGCAATATCAGGAATATGAGAGGTTGTACGCCATTATCCAGTTTGGTTTCCCAATGGAGGGCCATTTTCCGCAGATCAAATGTCTTCAGGTCTCCGTTGTCGAAACCGGCAGTAACGAACCTGTCTCCATCGTGGCAGTTTCCTTTTAAAAAAATATATATCTATCAAGCTATCTGTCTGTGTAACTAGGTACCCGTCTATCTATCTATTTATCTTTGTATATATCTATATATCTGTCTATCTGTCTATCTACCTGACTAATTTTGTACCTAGGTATCGACCTGTCGATCTATCTATCTGTCTATGAATCTACCTACGTATTTGTGCAACTAGGTACCTGTCTATCTATCTACCTAACTACATATAATCTACCGATGTATCCATCTACCCAAATTTAATTTCAGTTTTCACAATATATATAGTAATATTATCCAAAACAGAGGAAATTAACGTTAGAAGCACGCGTGTCAAGACATACCGAAAGCCACCGCCCAGCAGTCTTGTTTAATCTGGCCTGTTTCAGGTTCCATGGAGGCAACGGGGCGCTCCTTCTGCCTAACGTCCCACACTTTAACGCAACCTATAAATTTAAAAAAAAATTGAATATATAGTATTCATTCCACTAAGGGAGAAAAGACTGCAGACATCTTATTATTGTAATATATGGACTTGTTTGTTTCATGGATTCCCAGATAAATAATTTAACCTCATTAAAGCTTATGATTCTTGTTAATTGCGATTCTAGTATTCATGCTTTCGAAATCCATTTCTTAATATTGAAAAATGCCTAATTAATCAAGGAGTATTCTTTAATGTTTACAAAAAGTATCCGTGTTGCAAATTAGGTCACGATACAAATATCAAAGATCGAATTAAACTAACCATGTGATATTTATTCACGATATCATTAATTTAACTTTGATAAGAGCTGAGTTAAACTTGTATCATTACATCTCATATCGTAATTATATATATGTATATACTGAAATAAATTAATCGGTATTATACCATCTCTGCTGCCTGTGACGATCTGAGGCGCCCCGCCACCAACTAAGCCTCCAATGCCGTCAATGGAGTTAATGATGCTCGAGTGCGATTGTACGCAAAACACCGGGTTTGTCAGATCCTCGAGGTCCCTACATTACAATATGTTACTTATTTACTTAAATTATTTAATGTCTAGTTTGTTAATTATCAAAATTAGTTTTTAATGTTGTTAAACAAATTATTCAGAAAAGAGTAGAAAAACAGAAAGATTAATGAATGATGACACTCGTGAAGTTAATTAAAGTTCATTTCAATTTTAAATAGACTGAATGAAAACTGGATACCAAATACTCAATTTCCCCTCAAAATCTCCGGTAGCAAGGTGGCGTTCCTCGACCGTACTCGCACCGAATGTAGCTGTTTTAAGAGCTTTAGGTTTTTCTACCTGAGAAAGAATACAACTTACATGTTTAGACAGAGTCATATACATTAAATACGATAACAAGCACCTTGTGAACAAGCTCTACTTGGCCCTGGTTCATTTGGAAAATCTGCAGGGCTCCCGTTCCTCTCGGAAAGGTGCCGACAGTCACGAGGCGGGCAGAACGTGGGATCCATTTCACGTCAAAAAGAGTGTGGTCAAGTGGTTTCTCAATGTGAGTGACAATTTGAGGACTTTCCATGTCGTTTCTATGTTCCAAAGACAATTTGTAAGTCTGAGGTGATGGTTTTACTTGCGGTAGACAGTTTCAACCGAAACAGTAAACATCTGCAGTTGCTATGGCAACTACAACGTTGCCATGTTATAAAATCCATTTTCATTTAGTTCGTCAAAAATTGAATAATCCATCAAATGAACACCTATTCATCAATTTAATTCAACTAGTTAAATTTTGGAGTATATCTAAGTGCTGGGTTTTGTTTTAATAAAATAAAGTTGTAAAGTGGTAATCATATCCGCATTCGATGGTATCCGGAACCGGAACCCAATCCCCAACTATTTCTGTCTGCTCTGTCAAGCCCCTCTATTACCAAATATTATATTATTTTGTTGTACGGTGGTTAAATATTCAATGGACGCTTAAATTCAAAGTGTTCCGATTATTACGCCTGGATATTAACCGTAATATAATATTAAACCATCAGCATATTCAATGTTATAGTATAATAATAGCCGTTTATATTAAAATAGAACACGAAATCGTCAAGTTGAAGTTAGACGGAAGTTTATTTATTTATTTTGCGCGATTTTAGCGTGTAATACCAGGTACAGTGCAAAGAAATCTTGTTAATTAGATTTACTTTATTAGAATACAAGTTGAACAATTTAATGGTTCAGTTAACGTCAGGGAGAAATGAAAACCACAGACGTCGCTAGTCCGTGCCTCACGAATGGGGAGCAGGTCGTCTCAAGTACCACCATGACGAAGAGTCACGTCAACGGGTTTTCTATCGAGGAAAGTGTTAACAGACATTGTTCGGAACACAGAGATTCTAGTCACACGAAAGCAAAGGGCAATGAAGCGCTATCCACGGTTGAGGCCCTGGGAGAAGCATTGGAACAAGTAACCCTCCTGTGCAGCAAAGTGCGTGAAACAGCTGCGGCCAACAGGGAGGACATCACGTACGTTCAGTACGAGTCGGAGCTGCAGATGCCGGATATCATGCGGTTGATTCAGAAGGACCTCTCGGAACCGTATTCCATCTACACCTATCGATACTTTATTCATAACTGGCCCAAACTCTGCTTTCTTGTAAGTAATCCGTTTCTTCGATTCATTAAGTACTAACTAAATATATATATTTCAGGCCCTTTATAAATCGGAGTGCGTAGGAGCCATCGTATGCAAACTGGACATGCATAAGAAGATCGTACGAAGAGGTTACATAGCCATGTTGGCGGTGGACGAAAAATACCGGCAGCTCAAAATTGGTAATCTTGATTAATTTATGTAGGTTCTATCCATTTATTCCTTGTCAAACGAACCTTTCCTAATTGAAGTTGATTGTGTCGTGTTTCAATTAACTTACTTCTTAAATTTGAAAATTGATTTAATAGGGTCGAGCCTCGTGATGAAAGCCATCGAGGCAATGATATCCGACGGAGCTGACGAAGTGGTCCTCGAGACGGAAATCACCAACGAGCCTGCATTGCGGCTCTACGAGAACCTGGGCTTCGTTCGCGACAAGCGGCTCTTCCGCTATTACCTGAACGGTGTCGATGCACTACGGCTCAAGTTGTGGCTTCGTTAATCTTAGTTATAGCAATTATTATTATTTTATTTTTTTGCATCTGGTAAAGCATTAAGAATTGTAACTGAATGTCCTGTTGTAATTTCGAGTCATTTTCTGTGTCAGCTAATGTGAGATGTACAACTTGAATATTTCCCATGGTTACTTTGTCAGTGTTCGAGAACAATATTTAATTCGTGAATCTGAACACATTTATAAAATAATTCGATTAATTATTTTCCTACTTCTCATCTTACTCGTTTGACCATATAAAAAAACTTTCTGCCATTAAATTAAGTTAAATTCAATTAATGAATTCACAACACATTTTTAGACAATCCGTTAAACCTTTATTTCCATTTTTTTCTGATAAACCTAATTTTTCCGAAGCGCAGTTTTCATCTTCACCGAGCGCACGAGCCGTGAAATCTCGGGATCGCTCTCCTTCTTGGCTTTGGCGGGCGGTGCTTGTTCCAGCGGCGCCTGATCCGCCCTCCGCTTTTGCTTCTCCCGTAGGATGGCCTCCATGCCGGCCGTCTTCTTGAAGTTTGGATCTGAAGGATCCACGTTGTAGTGGTGAGAGGTGAAGAGAGCGGAGAAACGAGGGTCGTCAACTTTGACCTGCATAAGACATAATTCAATCAACTTTCTAGGTTAACTTAAGTGAAGTCTACATAGATAGATAGAGGTTCTGAGTAGATAGACACATAGATGGATAAATAGATACATATCGACAGTTAAGTGTATAAACAGACTGATATATAAATATATATCGATTAGACAAATTGGCAGATAGATAATTAGTTAGATAGGTTGTGATAGATAGAGGTACGAAAAGATAAATAGACAGGTGAATAGACAATATGTTGACAGGCTGATAGATAGGCAGACAGATACTTTGGTACCCTGTAAATTAAATGCTCATTTCGTTACCCCAAATCCTTTAAATTCGTTATTGTTCTTATTTTAACTAGAACTTAACCAGGCTGCAAATAACTGACACATAAAAAATAATTTTAAAATATATATTTTAATTAGAATCGTATATGTGATAATCATTAAAAGTGTTACCTCAAAATCATCCGACGTTTTCTGCTCCACATCCTTGCCCATTTTCTTCTTATTCTTGTTCTTGTTCTTCTTCTTCCCGTCGTCCTTCTCGACAATGTCCTTCAGATTGAAATGCTTCCTCTTGTCCTGGTCCTCGTCCATCAAAAGCAGCTCCAGTTCGGCATCCCTCTTACCGTCAGATTCCTCTTGCTCCTCCTCCACATCCGGCTGCTGCTGCTTCTTCTTGTTTTGCTTCTTTGTCAGATTCTTGGGTTTCCGGAACTCGGGATTGTCCAGTTCCTCCTTAAAATAGGGATCGTTCAAGTCGATATCTGAGGGGATATCATCGTCTTCTCCTTCCCCTTTCTCTTCGTCGTCTTCGGATTCGCCGGTTTCCTGTCCCTCCTTTTCGACCTTCCTTCGTTGCTCCTTCATCTCTTTGCGTTTCTGCTTGCGCTTCTCCTGCTGTTCTTCCCACGGGGTTTTCTTCTCCTTCTGCGACAGTTTCTCCTGGACGAATTTGTCGGCCTTCTCCTTCAAGCCAAAGTCCCAGGTCACCTCCATTTCCATGTCGGTACCGCCCTGTGGAAATTCAACATAGAAATGTAATGATCTAGGTTTTCAAAAACCCACTAATGCGTTCTATATAGTTCTAATCGAAACGGCATAATATTAATTTACGTTTATATTATTATATTCAGAATTGTTCCCATATTTCAATATCGATATCGAAACGATATACCGAAGATACATATCGAAGTTATACCTTTTGTCGGTTCTTCTGCTGATCGGCAGCTTCAATCTCGGCCAGCAAGCTACGGTATTTGGCTATTCGGCTGCTTTCACCCGTCACAGAGACTTCATCCGAGGGCTTGGTGGCTGCAGTCTCGTCATCTTCGATACCCGATTCTTCTATGAAATAAGACAACCACAATAATAGTAATAATAATAATAATAATAATAATAATAATAATAACTATAATAATAATCGATAACAATAAAAATAAAACGCAAACAATTAAATTACAGCTAAAAAATAAAAGAATGGCAAAGTACAATTAAATGAACGACTAGAGGCACTTAAGTAAAATTTTTAAATTTCAATTTTGAAATATTAAATTAAAATTTAATCAAATTTTAATAAAACGGTAAACATAATCATTTGGATAACAACTTTTTTCAAAAATCTAAAATTTCATACACATTAAAACGAAATAGTAAAATTAAAATTAAATATAAGATAAAAATACCATCCTCTGAAGATGACGTGGCAAGGTAGGCTTTCAGCCTGCTGTCGTCGAAGGCTTCGATAGCCGATTTGGGTCCGTTCTTCTTCGGCTGAAACAGTTTCTGCATTGCGTTCTGCCGGTCGGGATCGGTTTCGTCCCATGTGAGGTGAACGTGAGCCTGCTGCAGGGCCGAGGTCAGGAAGTAGCGCGGCTCGTACTGCGACAGATCCGGCATCGTGTGGCACTCGTCGTGCGATTTTTGGTCAAACATCATGTCGTCGGGAATGAATCGGAGGTCCAGCCTTTACAAAGTTTAGGTAATATATACAGTAATACTGAGTATAATACAGATATAAAAATATACATAAATTAACAATAAACATATAAATTTAAAGTAAACCCCAATATACAATAATATGTAACATAATATATTTGTAAATAAAAAGATATTAATAATTAAGTACATCTAAAAATACATTAATATAGGAAACATTAAATATACAACTACATTATATACAAAGATCTCGGTAAATAACTTCTGAGTTCAAAATTACCTTGCTGAGCTGCTTTCAAACTCTTGCCCGTCACACTCGTCATATATGGCGGCGGCCGTCTGCACCGAGTCACACTCGGCAACAGCATAATAGTACTTGAGTCGCATCAGTTGGTATTTGCGTAGCTTTTCCCGGTGATAGTCCTCGCCTTCTTTGGGCACGTCTGCCTCCTCGTCGCTGTCCAGGACGTTGTCGACCAACTCTTTGGGCCCGTGAACCTCTTCCTCTTTCAGTCGCTCAAGGCCAAACTCAGACGGGTAGATCGTGACGCTCTTAATGCTTCCACCTATAAAAGAATGATTAAAAATTATGACTTTAGAATTCATTTTAATATTACTTCAAGTAATAATATTATGTGGACAGTTGCAAACGGATAACCTTGCGGAGCGAACGACTGCATCAGAACTAAAAGGTCCACAGCACGGATTCTGTCCCAATCCATGTGGCAGATTGCAAGCCTTCGGGTGGCTTCGTCAGTTCTCTCAGCGTCCCTGTCCAGTTCACCCCAGTCGTGAATGATCCCGTCTTCCTCTTCTTCTTCGTCACCTTCGTCGTCCTCCTCCTCCGAAGAACTCTCAGAGTACAAGACGCCTTCCCCGCGGGCGTAATCGACACTCAAATCTTGTAGCTTTTCCCGTACATCATCGTTTACCTCCGTGTCGCTTCCCTCAATCTCACCCTGTTCTTCCTCCTCTTCTTCTCCATCAGCATCTTCACTCTCCTCATCTTCGTTTCCCTCTTCTGATTTTTCCTCTTTCAAATCGGTGACCTGGAACTGAACCTTCTTTTTGCTTTTCGTCTCTGTTGTTGTCTGCTTTTCCTGGTCTTCGTGTTTGTCGTCGTCCTCCTCCGAGTCGATGTCATAAAAGCGTTTCAAATTCTCGTCCGTCGTGGTGTCTGTTGGGCGGCCTCTCTTGTCAACAGTGTACTTGAGCTTGAAACGCTTGTCCGTGAACATGGCAGTGAACCTCTTGTCGATCTTAACCTTCTTCTGGGAGCGGGGAATCCGCCTGAAACGGGGATCCCGGGCGACGTGTGCGAACCGCTTATCTTTCGACACGGTGTCCATCTTTATATAATCCTATGCAATGACAAACAGAGTTGTAAACCGTTGGATATTATTAGTCGAACCAGGTCGAACTTTCAGTAACGTTACTTCTGACTTTACATCAAAGAAAAAGTGTTGCTAATTTCAATTGATTTTTGTAAATGATACAGGACCGATTATGAGTTGATATTCAGTCAAACCAGTCTTTTACCTTTTGAAATATCTAAGTTTGATTGAAATAGTGCGCAATCAAGGAGGAAACTATTATTTCACGCGGAGGTTTGACTTGTACACACGTGTTGATATGTACCTTCTAGTGGTAGCATTAGGTACTAATTGTTAAGTGTAGTAGATGCACGGTTGCTCAGTATATAAAATGAAAAGAGAATGGTCACTTCATTGAAATGGAGTTTTCACTATGGTTATTTTTTTCTATGGTCCCAAGAGTAACCCTTTACTTTAAATGCTTGCATTTTCATATAAAAACGACGACTGAAGCTGGCGGGTAATGGATAGCCTTAAAACCATAGCGGTAATTAACTTTTGGAAAAAAACACACACAGGAAGACTGTCATGGGATTTGTTGGTTACTTGAATGGATAAGTACGCTTATCGTATTTTAGAGAAGCTACCGAGTACAAGGCATGCTATCAGCCGTTATCTGTGTTGAAAATAATAAGGCAGATATGCAGGTAGCATATATAGAATGATAGAAAGAGAGTTCGATATACACATGGAAAGGGGCAGAGACAAATAGACAGATAGAAACATAGATAGATGGATAGATACATAGGGAGTTAGGGACACAGACAGATAGATATTATTGTGGCAATTTGCTGCTAATTGCAATTGGCAGGGGTATTGTCATTTCTTATTTGCTAAGCTTGGCAGTGTTGCGTATCGGTGAAAATTNTGCTCGGCCCAATTTCTCAGTCCAGAGAAGTTGAAAAGTATCTGTATTGGTAGCGGTATCGGTGCGACTTTTTTGGTATCGGTGCGATACCGCTACACCAGATTTTCCATTGTAGCGGAATACCGCTACAGATACTCAAAAAAGTATTTGCAAATACACAAATACCGTTACATCGATAACAATTACACAACACTGAAGCTTGGTTATATGCAGTAAAACAAATAGGGTTATATTTTGAATTATTTCAAGTAAGTTATTGGACGTGTATATTATTATATGGTTCGGGTTCAACTTATAGCACGTCCAGTAGAACTTATTATTTTTCAGAAAAATTTACCTTTTCCCAACAGGCACCATAGTGGAAACACTATGTCACATTTCCGCCGTCTGCTTGCTGGAGTGTCATCATAACATTACGAGAAGGGGCTGGCACCAGATTTTACACAACACTGAATTTCTTGCTGTTTACTTTTATAGACATTAACTTAATTGTTCCAGTTATTGCCATTATAACTGGTTTCTTGCCAGGTTGTTGAGTGTTGTCAGATAAAGGTAAGTTTTATTAAGTACTCTCCAGTCCATTGAAATTTATTAAATGCTTGATGTCATTTATTGAAATTAAGTTTAATTTAGACTAATTTACATCAAAAACTGTTTCAACTTTTCTTCTTCAGAATATTATCGAAAGCCTGTCGTGGACCACTCATACTAGGACCAACACGCGGCATCCTGCTCACTTACCTTTTCGGTCGACATAGTGTGACATGGGACGTTCGGACGCTAAAGTGAAAGCACACACCTTAGCTACGGATCGCCTTTATGGTTCCTTAAAATTCTAAATTAGCCTTCAATTCTAAATTTAGTATTTCTTGGTCTTGCTTCACAGACATCACCTTGAACGAATGCGCGAACTCGAGTAAGAAGTACTCGCGCTCTCGTAAAGTTGACATCACAGATACCAAACGCAGTAAGTCCTATCTTATAGATACAGTCGTACCTGCAAATAACCTCTTAAAACCACATTTACCTGTTTGACGTTCATTATCTAGTTTGCCGTTGATTTTCTAATTCGACATTCGTTTTTATAATAAACGATGTTAACTTTGTTATCTAGTTACATCAAATCTTGCCAGTACAACTTTAGACGAGGTCGACAGCGACACAGAAGATGAGTCTTCTCCTACAAGTCCGGTTTTGCACGTGCCGCACACTGTTCCTATGGACGGGGAGAAACAGGAAAACCACGTAACTTACCCGTCAGATATCTGGCATTTAATCGCCTGTTACATTCCCGTCGAGGAACTGGGAACCTTTGCCCTGATCTGCAGAGACGCAAACAGGGTCCTGCACTCGGTCCACTTCTGGCGACAACTTTTTAAGCGGTATCTTCATTTGGAATATCTCGTACCGACTGTCGTGTTCGTGTCACGTGGAGTTTACGTGCAAGTCGTGCGT
>JAIQCU010001801.1:0-19630 GCA_022114935.1 Leptestheria dahalacensis
ATCTATCTATCTATCTATCTATCTATCTTTCTATCTGTCTATCTGTCTATCTATCTATCGGTCTATCCATCTGTCTATCTATCTATCCGTCCATCCATCCACCCACCCATTCATCCATCTATCTATATATCCAATCTAACTATATGTCTGTGCAATTTACTAACAGTTAGGCCATAATTCGGTCGTTCAGGTCACCATATTCTACATGATATTAATTTGCAAGCAGAGACAATTAAACTGACTAGTTTTACTGAATAGCAATAATAAAAAGAAAATAGTCGTTAGTAAATAGGAAATAGTCAATGGTTACTTACGCGTGGTTCAGTAGCTGTGCAGTGGTGCGACCCTCTACTTTGTATGTACGCAGCCAAAACAATGGCTCCTCCAAGAAGTGCTGCCACGGCGACCACGGTGATGGCCACAAGTCGAGCAATTTTCACAGATTTTCCACCGTGCCATTTGTACTGCAAAATATCAAACAATTTGAACCTAATGGATCAACTTAAATACAGTAATTATAAGTTTTAAAGTTGCCGCGAGAAGTTTTTTTTTTTTTACCGGAGGAGGTTCCGAAGTAACCGAGTAGTTGGAGGGAACGGAGACGGAATCCAAAGACTGGGTATCAAGTTTGCTTTCTGATTTCTCCGCCATGGTAGCAGCAGCAACCATATTGCCACTAATTGTTATTAATGATTATGTTAAAATTGAAGGCTCGGTTACAGAGAGAGGTTCTGCTCCCGGTGGTGGAGCCCGTGAGACTGCTGCTGCGCTCGGTGGACCCACCGCCTTTTATAGGTTCCGGTCGCCTGGTTGAGAATTTCAGTTTAGAAAACGATGTTTGGGGGGTTGTGGGAAAAAGGTACTCCGCCCCGTTGATACACGCGCTATCTCCACTTTTCTAAACAGTTTCCTTTTGTTCTCCTTGTACTGCCTTTCTTCTGTGTGTGTGTGTGTGTTGTGAGGTGAATGAATCCTCGAGCTGTTTCTTGTTATACTTGTTGCGATGGACTCGTTTCCCGTGCGATGATGATGACATACACAGCTTCCGTTCTATTGTTAATAATATATAGGTTTAGATGTGCTCATTTTATAAGGTGGTGTACGTCTTTAGTGAATCTATCTATCTCTATCTCTCTATCTCTCTGTCTATCTGTCTGTCTATCTATCTATCTATCTATCTATTATCTATCTATCTGTCTATATATCTGTCTATATATCTGTCTATCTGTCTATCTATCTCTCTCTCTCTCTCTCTATCTATCTATCTATNCCAAAGCTTTGATGAAATAAAAAAAAAAGTCTTAGTGTGTATACATATGTGTGTGTTGTATTCATAAATTTTAACAGCTGCTTATAATTATAGAAAAATTTATCACCATCTCGATGTTTAGCAATACTCTTAAAAAATTGTATTATAAGCATTTAAGCTTATATTGTTAAGCACACAGCTACAAGTTCAGTACTTGGACATAAATGTAACTATTCTAACGAACTTACAGATTGTGCTAACAAGCTTAGCAAGTGATCAATAACTAAGTAGATAAAACTAGGTAACAAAGCAACTAACGAATTAACCAACCAGCTGACCTAAATAACTAGCCTAACTAACCAACCAACTAGTTAACCAACTAACTAAGCTAAACAAATAACTAACAAGCTAACCAACCAACTAGTTAACCAACTAACCGAATAACTAACAAACTAACTAAGTAACATAACTAACTGCTTAGTAGTTTTGCTAACTAGAAGTACATTGATATACGAGAGTTATAACGGTGTACATGATACTCTTATGTTGTATGATCTTACAGGTTTCACTCCTTGTATGTCTCATCGAATTGGAAAGGAGCCCTCTGTGTTACGGAAGTTTAAAGATGATGCGATTAGTTTGACGACCTACATTAATTTTGTGAGCGTCGTTGACCGGAATCAACATTGCTAAGGGAATTCCCCTATTCTTTCGCTAACGCAGAGGAAGAGTTTAGTCTACTTTGTATGATATTGCGGTTTTGGGTGCAATTCAATGTTTTTTTACATCGTAGTAATACAATGGTTTAAACCACAGCATATATACTTAACACCTTGCTTTTCAGTGGTTTGCTATTTTATTATTAGATATAATTGATATGAAATTGTTAAGCTAAATTAGATATTTAGAAACAATGCAGTTTGTTCTACTAAAAGACAACAAAGAAAGATGGTTTTGTAGTTTAGTTGATAATTGATTTTTCACTAATGAACGAAGTCGTGTTATACGTCTAATGGTCTCATATTTGTAGTTAGTGGCATCTATCTATCTATCTATCTATCTGCCTGACTGTCTATCTATCTATCGGTCTATGTATTTATTCTATCTATCTATCTATCTATCTATCTATCTATCTATCTATCTATCTATCTATCTATCTATCTATCTATCTATCTATCTATCTATCTATCTATCTATCTATCTATCTATCTATCTATCTATCTATCTATCTATCTATCTATCTGTCTGTCTGTCTGCCTACCTATCTATCTGTCTATCTATTTATCTATCTAACTATCTATCTATCTATCTATCTGTCTGTCTATGTACCTATCTTTATACCCATCTATATCTCTCAAAATGTGGCAAGTAAAAAGAATACAATTTGCATAATATTCCCATATTATTACAGTTTGGCGTTTCCTTCGTATACTAAAAACCCAAGTCATGTTTATTGCGTAATTCCTCTTTCATAGCCCGAGGAAACGTGACACGGACATCACATGTGTCTTACATCCATGTGAACGAGAAACGACAACACTCTCCAGCTTTCAAGGATGAACAGCTTTCTCTACGCCAAAGACTTTTTAATAAAAAATAATGATAAATAAAAATATGTGAGAAATATTCACACATTCTGGAAAAACAGGATTTACTTGAAGGAATTCCTTTGTCTCTTTCTTTATTTTTTTAATTTTTTTAAACTATCACGCATCAACGCTAATTAACGCTTATGCCTTGACATGCTTATGTATTTTTTAAAAATGCAGGTCAACTTGGATATTAAACTTTGAAAAAGATATTAATATTAACTTAATTTTACATAACTGCGATCAGCACCTGACTACAGTAAACCTTGGTCACTTTAACTTAAATTATAGTTACAGTAAACACTTAAACTAATAACTTTTTAATTACATTTCAGCGGAAGTTTACAAGCTGAGTCTTTCTACTTCGGTGACCAGAACATTTGTATAGTGGATCAATTGTCTCAAGTCCGGTAAAACGAAAAAAACGATTAGAAACTTCTCGTTGGTGGTCATTGCTCGAGATAAACTGCAGCCGGTCGTCATGGCAACCGAACTTTTCCTCCAAGACTTGACTATACTTTCTACTTTTTGTTGTTCTTCTCCAAAGCAATAGTTTCCAAAATTATAACCGAGAAAAAGAACGACAGTTTTTTATTTCAGAGAAAGCTGAATCCCGGTTACCACGAGTTACACCTGTGAAATCGGTGAGGGGATTCGAGCGTATTGCGACATTGCGAATCTTGATATGAAGAATCCAACGCTTTCTATATAGAATATATAAATGTAGATATCCTGCCTTGTGCTTGGTATAGCCAAGCCTACTTTTCAATTCACTTACTTATTACAAAGTAAAAAGAAAGAACTGATTAACCAATACAGGAAGCAGAAAGGGCAGGTTCTCAGGGTTCGCGGCCTCGTTATATGTCACCTACTTAGATGTATTTAATCAGCGCGCACGGAATTGAGGATTATCCCCGGGAAAACTGTGTTGCGCATGCGTATAATACCAAGCTTTTCACTGCTCCCGACCGGTTCTTGTATATAAAGTCGTCTAGCCAAGAGTTTTCCCTACTTATGGTATAATAGATAACGTTATATTAAGTAGTGCGACTGAATTATAGCAAAGGTACTGGTTTACCATAAGGAATTCAACAATGATATTCATAAATAAGAAAACCAGGCTATTGTTGTCAGTGTCTGTCGCATTTAGTTCCTTAAATCTCCGCTAGGTGGCGTTAGGCAGAGTTTCTTTTTCCAACTTGTTTTTATGTTTTCGACATTTGTTATACGGGTGAAATATGTTTTAGCTGCTTAGCTATCGTTTAGATAAGAAGCTGAATAGATAGGTGATGGCTGAAAGTAGTTTGCGGCACTGCTGCGGCGTACCCGACGTATATACAAACCCGCCCGGGAATAATACGTACGTGGCCATTAGTTATCGATCAACATCTGTTATCGACGGATCTTAAAGGATTCTGGCCAGCTGGCAGTAAAAGAAAACGTATGCCCCTCATTATGTTAATACGTTGTTCAAAGGAGCAATTCCCCGTGCTTTATTGATCGGCCACCTCCTGCCTTAGCTGCCTTTCTCGTTGTTGACAACCAAAAGTTGATTTTTGGTCCCAGATTCTCCAGGTCTTGCAAAGTAATAGTCTCTTCGTGTTATATTCCATTGGGTCGTTTTGACTGAACTCACAAAGTGTATTTGAAAGTGAACTTGGTAGTCAACTAGGTAGACTATTGTATGGACAACTTTGTTAGTTAAATAAAAAGTTAAGGTCGTAGTAAATTAGAGTCAGCTTGGTAGTTAACTTCATGGTTAACTTGGCTGCCATCATACTAACCCTGTAGTTAACTTTGCAATCCTAGTCAACTAGTAGCTAACATCGTATTGTAGTAAGCTTTTTAATCAACTTGGCAAGTCAACTCTCTGATTAACTGAAATTTGCTCTTCTTGTAGAAAATGTAGTTAACTTGGCAGTTAACTCGGTACGTAACTTCGTAGTCAACTTGTAGTCAACTTCGTAGTCAACTTCGTAGTCAACTTCGTAGTTAACTTCGTAGTCAACTTCGTAGTCAACTTTGCAGTCAACTTCGTATTAAACTTCGTAGTCAACTTCGTAGTCAACATTGCACCTGATTGTATAGTCAGTCAACTTGGTAGTTAACTTTCTAGTCAACTCTGTAGTAAACTTCGTAGCCAACTTCGTAGTCAACTTCGCAGTCAACTTCGAGTCAACTTTGTAGTCAACATTGCACCTGATTGTATAGTCAACTTGGTAGTTAACTTTCTAGTTAATTCTGATCGTAGTCAACTTCATAGTTAACTATGGGTTTAGCTGAAGCCGCCATCACAGATAGGATCCTTCTCCCGTCTCCATAGACGCTTTTTGTCACTTTCGGAGATACTCTTCGCGAGGGGAGAAGGATGCTGTACTTTTGTTGAAAAAACGAGCTGCTCATGACAAGTTTCTTTTTGAGATAGCACTTTCAAGTCTCTGTTGCTTTGTTGTATACTTCTCTCACAAAAGAGCATCGCAGATAAGGCCAACACATGGTATAACCAAAAAACACCGGCATATCCCAGTCCAACTGTCCCAACTATCTCTGATCAATATCAGTAATTCTTTAACATTATTACCTGTGCTGTCTATAGATATAACATCCAAATAAATACCGAGTGAAGAATTCGTTCATACACTAGTCAAGTTTCATTCAAATCGGATTGTTAAAGTTTTGCCGAAATAACCATTCAGAACCCTTGTTTGGCTTTAAACTATACGTTACGATAACTATCTAGATTGCAGGAACTGGTATGCTTTACTAGTACATTTCATGAAAATAGCGAGTCTATTAATTTCATCAGAAGATGAGATCAAGAGCGTCGAGGCTGCAGCGGAACCAAGAGAGCGCATGTCTGAGCAAAGAGCACAAAGCCGGTCAATATCGTAGCGGAAGTCGCACACAGCCCATCAGGGCACGTCTTGCCAGTAGTTGCTTGTTGTTTTATCCACAATGTTTATCTTTTCTTAGTTGGTAGAGAGAGATCGTTAATTTTCTATCTATCTTTGGCTAGAGATCGTCTTCCATTCGAAACTCTATTGTAACTCGTTCGTTCTAGTATTTAACCGAGGTTCATTTGTTGGCCCTGTTTTTGACACAAAGTTTCAAAATGGCCGCTTTTGCACGCTACTGGAAAACAACGCTACCTACGGCATCCGATGTCTGGGCCTCAGCTCGATCCGCCCTACCCAAGAGCTGTTGGGATGGGAACGAGGAACATACTCATTTCGCCAAACTCGGTCGCAAACCGCAGAATCTGGAATCGTACAACATGACGTCTCTGGAGGGGCCCAACGGAAGGGCCCTCAGCGTAGAATCATCCGAGAGCGACTTCATGGACGGCGGAGGAGAGTTTGGAAAGTCTCGTCATAAGATATCCGAATGGCAAGCTGGATGGAATGTCACCAATGCTATCCAGGTTTGCTCTCTTGTTTCAAGTCAATTATCCTTAAGTAGGGTACATAAGGTCCTCCCTCCCCTTGGCTCTGATTCCTCGATGTAAGCTGAGAAGCTTAACCTTAATCGCACTCTAAGAAGAGTATGGGGGTTTATCTGGGACAGTACTTAAAACCGTATTAAGTTACTGAAAGACCTACTTACTCGTGTATGTATCTCCTGTAATCTCATATTCCCGTATTTAGGTTTAGATAAGATGATCACAACTCTTAAATTTGAACTGATTTGCTTCAGGGTATGTTCGTCGTATCTCTTCCGTACGCCGTGCTTCACGGGGGTTACTGGGCTTTAATCGCCATGATCGGCATCGCCTACATCTGCTGTTACACGGGCAAGATCCTCGTCGACTGCCTGTACGAGGTCAACGAAGAAGGCAATCTGGTTCGAGTTCGAGATACTTACGTCTCCATCGCTGAGGAGTGCTTCGGACGCCGGTACGGCGGCAAACTCGTCAACACGGCCCAGTTGATCGAATTACTCATGACCTGCATTCTCTACATCGTTCTGTGTGGAGACCTCATGGTGGGTACCTTCCCGGACGGTTACATCGATACCCGTTCATGGATGATGCTGTGCGGGGTCATTCTGATTCCGTGCGGCTTTCTACGCAACCTGCATCACGTATCGACACTGAGCTTCTGGTGTACCATGGCTCACGTAGCTATTAACGTCATTATCCTGGGCTACTGTTTGTTCCAGGCGCCTAATTGGGGCTGGTCTTCCGTATCGCTACGCATCAACATATTCACTTTCCCCATCTCGCTGGGTATCATAGTTTTCAGCTACACGTCTCAAATCTTCCTCCCCGCGCTGGAAGGGAACATGAACGACCCGTCAAAGTTTCATTGCATGTTGAACTGGAGCCATATTGCGGCGGCCATTTTCAAGTCCCTCTTCGGCTATGTCGGTTTCCTCACCTGGCAAGACAGTACCGAAGAAGTTATCACCAACAACCTCCCGACGCAAGGATTCAAGGCTTTGGTCAATTTCATACTCGTCACCAAGGTAACCTTCCAAGTATAGCACCTTTCTATAGGACAGCTTCAAAGTACTAGAAAATCATATTAAACTAGAAAAATGATAATTTAGTTACATCTTATCGTAATATTTTTACAAACTTACAACTATTACATACTAGAAAGTAAATTATTTAAATCAAATAGTCAAATTAAAAATTAAATTAGCTAAGTTAGCAGAATTAGCAGAATTAGCAGAATTAGCAGAATTAGCAGAATTAGCAGAATTGGTAAGAATGAGCAGAATTAGCCAAATTAGCAAAAGTAGCACAGTAAGTAAATTAGAAAACTTATCAAAAGTAGCACAGTAAGTAAATTAGAAAACTTAGCAAAACTAGCACAGTAAGTAAATTAGAAAACTTAGCAAAACTAGCAAAACTAGCAAACCTAGTATAAATGTAAGTAGCAAAAGTGAGTTTAATTAGCATTAAATTAGCAATAACATTCAAATCATTACAGTTAAATTATTGAAAATGGAATTAAATACTTCAGTAAATTAGTACATTCCAAGAATTACTATGAAAAAAAGCTATCTAGACATTTCCGTATAGATTTTGTTAACTGAGTAAAAGGATTACAACATCTAATCGGTTATCGATTTCACACAGGCCGTCTTATCTTACCCGCTACCGTACTACGCTGCAATGGACCTGATAGAGCGCGCCTGTTTCGCTGGCCGACCAGAAACCCTTTTCCCCAAGATGTGGGCCCTGGACGGTGAGCTCAAAGTCTGGGGTCTAGCTCTGCGAGTAGGTCTAGTGGTCTTCACGGTTCTCATGGCTATATTCATTCCACACTTTGCTATACTGATGGGTTTTATCGGAAGCTTCACCGGTACTATGCTCTCCTTTGTCTGGCCCTGTTACTTTCACTTGAAACTCAAAGGTCCCACTCTGGATTGGGCTACCGTCGCGTACGATTGCTTCGTCATATTCCTCGGGGTCCTCTTCGGAGTCATTGGAATCTACTATTCCGGAAGGGCTCTGGTGGAAGCTTTCCAAATTGGTCTTCCGTTCTGAGTCAAACTTGAGAAAAGCCAGACGGTTCGTAGCGTTCTAAGGGAGTCGTAGAACTAGTATTTATCGATATCTGGTTTAATCTATGTTCTTTCTTATGAATAGATTCCGTCTAAAGACGCGGTTTGTTTTATGTTTACAAGCATATCAGTGTGTTGTAATCAATGAAATTTTTCTAGCTAAAATGTTAGCAGCTTCTGTGCTCATGTCCGTCACATTTGCTTCTGACGAGTGGTAACTTTTGGTGTTTTTACTCTTGAAAACTGATAGAAACCCATGTCTTCCAATGAGAACATATCAGATGAACGAGAAGTCTTCCACGTATTTTGCAACATCTTGTCTTCCACTTATATTCCATTGCAACAATAAAGTGTTGGAACGGTTCTGTGTATTGACGTACTTGGTTATACCTACGTTTTGTCAATTTTGCAACATTTGGCAATATACTTTGTCTAAGACAAAACCAATGGGACTTTTTGTTTAACGATTTGGGAAAGGCGATAACGATAATACCAATCTGGAGTCCGTTTTAGCAAAAAGCGATCACGTGTATTTCGTAACCGAAGTTAACGCAGCTTCAATATGGAAGCACTCAAGCATGATATCTACAGCGTGTAATAGTCTGAAGGGGAGAAAAACCGCACACAAAAAAGGAACCAAGTCAACCAAACATTCATTTCGTATATTGAGTACGAGTTTCGCAACATATCCGCGAAACTACAGCTTTGAGCTAAATATATTGTTCAGTACCAAAAAGGAGATTTTAAGACGTTGAACTTAAAATATTTTAGCGTGAGCAAAATTCTCCCCCGAAAAATGCACGAAAATTTGCAAATTTTTAACCACATTTCAGTGGGCAAAACAACTGGTATTACAATTTTTTTTTACGTAATCGGTTCAAAATTGGCATTTTCCATCGTTTGAACAGTTGGTTTTTGTTGTTGTTGCTTTTGAAAGGAATGGGTGAACACTATGGATTCCTAGTTAGCGAAGAGTATGGCACTGGCCCTCTCTCTCTCTCTCTCCTCAGTGATATGCAGAGTAATAAAAACGAGTCCAAAGATCAACTGCACTGGATTTTCGATAGGACGTCTGCTGTTTTCGTTCTATGGTCAAGTATACATGAGTCCCATTTGACTAGAATTAACAAGTTCTTGGGGGGTTTACTTGATTTCTGTTTTTTTTTAAGGGAAATGGATCAGAAGATTTGAAGCAAAATTACGTGAGCTGGTTGCAGAATCGGTCCACATGAGACGAACTCGGAAACCAATTGTTAGACTGATTGTTTGCTGGCTCATTGTTTCAAAGTGAGGAAATTGTTCCTTGCATAAATGACACTGAGATTTTTCAAAGGACAAAAATGCCATAAAAAGAGAGCAATAAACGAATGGAATCATTGAAAATCATTTACAAAGTCAGAACACTTCGTTTCTGACGGTCCTCTGGATCCCGCAGTCTTTTGTGCCCGGCAGACAGATACGTTAAAGACAGAGTGGAATGAACCAAACTTCTTAGGGATAGTCGATGCTTTCGAGATATTCTCCCTGCGGTGATTCTCTGGTGGAGAGAATCCTTGCTCCTGCAGGATACCAGAAGAGGACTGGCCGGAGCAGAGTACGACAACAACGGGCTACGTATTTGATCTGTCACGATATCGTCACTCTGGTTCTTTTGGAGTACGTTGTAGTATGAAGGGTCCGGAAGGAATTCCTTGACAGCAAGACTTCCTGCCGTGTCCATGTCCAGGTATTCGTTGCTAGACAGATACGCTGGCTGCTTCTCGATGATTGCGCAAGCCCGTATCAGGACTGGTCTCGTAGATTCGAACCTGCATAAAGGGACGTTGCTTTTTACACATATGAGTATCTGTCTACGTATCTATTCTTGCTTTATGCACGTATATCTGTAAGTAAAGTAAGTAAGTAAGTAAGTAAGTAAGTAAGTAAGTAAGTAAGTAAGTAAGTAAGTAAGTAAGTAAGTAAGTAAATAAGTAGTAAGTATGTATCTATATATCTGCCAATCGAACTACCTATATTTGTCTATCTATCTATCCATCTATCTGTCTATTTATGTATCTAACTATCTATCTATCTACCTTTCCATTTACCTATCTATCTGTCTATCTATAGTACGTAAATTTACCACATATATGTATACTAATCAGAAGTGTGCATGTCAGAGATTAATATTCGGTACCCAATATTGAACGACGCAATGCAGAGATCGCAGGCAGGGACCTCGGGATTATGCCAACATCTCTCGCAGCTTTTCGGTGAGGTCACCATGGGGCCATGAACCACATCGGCCGTTACAGTAGTCTCCGTCCTCCGCGTTGATCTCCACGACCGAAAGCGTTTCTCCGGCGAGCAGCGGATGTAGCAGCGTCCCCGGAACGGCCTCACATTGATCGGCCCACTATTCTCACTGGAACTCAGATCACTCTGGTTGCCATAGTCTTCACTCCAACGGGATCTTCTGACGGCTAGTTGAGATGGGCCCTCGCTGGAACTGTGCATTTCAGTCTCAGCCGTTGTTATGCTGATACTGCGTTCACCGCCGTGATCCGTCGTGAAACTGCTGATAGTACTGTGGCGCGACCGGAACGAATTGGTGCTCCACACAGTGAATACCTTATCCGTCATTCGTAGTTTCGTATGGCAGAAAGCCTTCAGAACCAAAGAGAGTTTTTTCTCCAGAATGCTAGTCTTCCGGCTCTCTCCGCTAGGTCCCAGACCCGAGTCACCGTCATCTCTGGGATCAAAACTTGCGTCCACGAACGGCTCTGCGGCTTTCTGTGAAGGATGGTCAATGAAGACGTGAGTTTGAGTAATGGAGTATTTCAGTTGCTGGGTCTGCGTTTCCGTGTTTTGCTCGGCAAAGGCCCTCTGAACGTCGGGTCCCAGCCCTGCCCTCTGCAGCAACGGAAGGGACGCCGGTCCCGATCTGCTTTTCCGTTTGGGTCGTTGGACTACCTGGTCGAGAATGAGTGTATCCTGGCTTTCCTGAGCGTTTGATGATGGCCCTGATGAATTCGCTGGTACAATAAAAATAACTTGTTAACTTTTATTATACATGGATACGGTATCTATGTAATCTAAGTCTTAAATGTGAAAATACAAATACATATGAGATTTGAAGTTCATGGGCAAAACAAAACAACAGCGCCATCTACTGCCTTTGAATCTAAGTAGCTTAGAAACTCTATGTAGATGGCGTTTAAGTTCAGTTTCCAACTAGACCGACACCAAGGTTGAAGTTTAACTTCGAAAGAACCGACAATGTAATATAAATTATTGTTAGATATACTTAATATTACTGTGATATATTACATTACGTTAGTATTACATATACCTATATCGTTGACGTTTGCAAAGTGTTACGTTGTTACCGTTATTAGGGTCCGTTACGTTAATTCTGTTGGTCCTCGTAGGGCTTTCCATGAGGACCGTCTCGTGAAGTCGTTCTCTGAATCCATCACAGCAACATTTACGTATAAAGACAAGCCAAATGGACCGAGCGCGGGGGATTTCACACAGAATTAGGCTCGAGATACAATGAAATAAGCTCTGCAAATTAATTTGAAAAATATTTAATATTTTAGATTGAATGATATTATCTGAAATGATGTGATTACCATCACAAGAAGCAAAAGAGCTGTACAATATTTAATGTTTAACGACGGCCATCGCTGTCCGACGATCATGGCGACGAGCAAAATAACCGCAACGGTCATGTTGCAGCAGACGAGAAGGCAGCGTCTTATTAATCTCGTCCTGAGGCATTACAAACAAACGATACATTAATTATCATAATCTTCAATTAACTTTCCCATTGTCAATGTCAGACATCATATGTCTTTCCAAATTTTGATTTTGTTACTTAAGTTAATTACTTTTTATAGTATCGTAAGCTTTTGAATCATTTGAGCTGGACTGAAACGAACCTTTTAGCGGACGAATAAATCAGCGTGTCCTCAGTATCTTTATCGTCACAGGGACGCTTGCGCAGTTGAAGTAGTGAACAAGATATAAGGTACATGGTGACGAGAAGTAACATCGAGGCCGAAGAAGCGGTTAAAGCGTTGTGGGAGAGCGAAATCTGGCTGCAAGATTCGCCCTGAAAGACTTCTATCAGACCGTGCATCCCGGAAATAGCTAGCGGGACCGCTGCAAATACACGTCGAATTATAATTTCAGTATATTTATGATCTAATAATGTATATTGGTAAAATGATAAACTCTAGATAACTATAGAGTTACCTAAAGTGAAAACTAGGTAGAGCATAGGTCGCCGCACAAAACTACTATCGGGGTCTTTACGTGCGAGCTTCAGTTTCATGTACACCCCGACGGCGGTCAACGTAGAACAATACAACTGGGCGAATACACTGAAGAGGAAAACCTGAACGAGGAGAAAAAGGAAACCTTTAGCTATTAGGATCAGACACGACACTAGATTTGTTTCTTTTTTTTTCATTTTATAAGTACCTGGATTCGGGGCGAGGTAAAAAACATTGCAATTGCCAAAAGCAAAGCCAGGTTAAGCTGAACTTGAAGATAGGCCCAGCACGTCTTGTAGTAGTACCAGCGACCAATCATCGTCGAAACGAGTACCGTGATTAGGATTAAGCTGGACGACGCTGCTGCAACGGTTAACGGCACGAGTGCCTTCGGTTGATTCCCGGTCGACTGTTTTTTCAATAGGAATCATGAAAGTTTATATGTAATCAGTACTTCCTAGTTACGGTCCAATAAAATCAATTGGTTTCAAGAAATTAAAGTAGATTTTAATTTGAATGACGGTAATCTACGTTATAAGTTCAATATTGAAGAATTTTTTTCTGGTTAAAGTAACAATCCGATTTTCATGAAATTTTACAGATGTGTTAAAAACTAGTAGTTCTAGGCGTGGTAATTTTTGGGTTGCTCTACCTTTGAAAATCTGGGAGTAATAAGCAATCAATTCTTTCTGTTACTCTAGACTGTACGAAAGACAATCGTTTTAAGTACTGATGTACTAAACAGTTTATAATATATAAACGGTGGCGTATACTTTATGTATAATGTCGTCTATGATGTTGTTTTTTCCTTTAACCGTGTGTAGTAAACAAGCATGACATACTTGGCTGGGTTCGGTACGAAAGGCCAGGGAAACGGTGCCAAGTTGGGAGCACAGACAGAAAACGTGCGATTTATTGCCGTCGCTTAGCGTGCAGCTCTTGGTATCCCACTGCAGAGTAGCTCCACGCAGTGGAAGGAGGACGCAGAAGAATTGACCAGACGGCTCGTGTTGCGTGAAGTTGCGCAGTAACCCTTTGGCCGGCAGAGGCACACTCAGCCGGGTTGCAGAAATGTTGAAACCGGCGCCAGGCAGGCAAAAAACCGGCGCTGAAATCAATCGAGTTGCGTGATCTTCCGACCTGTTCACCAGAGGATAAAGCGGGAAAGAAATAAACTCTATCAGGATACAAGATGGCCAAAAACTGTGCAGTGTATAGAAAGTTTACAATAGCCTGGGAGAACCGAAGTTTTTGTAGCTCAGCAACGAGTTGACGTCCGCCGTTGTTTCCTCGCTGTTGGAACAAAAGTTGGTGAAAGAGACTGGAGTTTGACGCAATAAAAAAACAACTGAACTTACCTTGAACTTGTGTTGCTAGTTCGAATGTAAACGTCGATGTTCGCTAGCTTTGTGGTGATGGACCAAGGTTGGAAATCGTTGAGCAGTTGGATGTAGTCTTGGAGAGTCAGCAGCAGTGATAAAGCGCCCTTTGCAAATGATTCAGTTATAGTTCAGTCTGAAAGCTGGAACGAAATATAGGATAATGTAGTACTTTGCCAAAGAATTCTTCGGGCATGGATAAGAGTCCATCAAGAGTTTTGAGGAACTTCATGGCAGTGGTGTTCCAGAAGAGCGGATTTAAAGTATGAGGCTTGCGCGAGAAGTAGGTCGTCATGGAATTCATCAAACGAAGTACACTAGTGCCTTCTCCAGGGAGTATACTTGGATCCAAGTCTAAGCTGCCGGCTACTGCAGTGAGGTTTTTCACATCCAGTCGGACCTCGATGTAGTCATGCAGCTGAGTTACGATGTTGTCGATGCTGTTCTTTGAGTAGCCCAGCGTGATCGAACTCCACTACGAATCATTAGAACGGACACTTAGTAATGATCATACAATGTTTAATGTTACTATATATAGATATTAGTAATAGTACACCTCGTATTTGCTTAAGTAGTCATAGCGATGGTAGTATTAGTAGTAGTAGCAGTAGTATTAGTAGTAGTAATAATAGCAGTAGTAGTAGTAGTAACAGTAGTAGTAGTAGTAACAGTAGTAGTAGTAGTAGTAGTAGTAGTAGTGGTAGTAGTAGTAGTAGTAGTAGTAGTAGTAGTAGTAGTAGTAGTAGTAGTAGTAGTAGTAGTAGTAATAGTAGTAGTAGTGGTAGTAGAGGTGGTAGTAGTAGTAGTGGTAGTGGTAGTAGCGGTAGTAGTAGTAGTAGTAGTAGTAGTGGTAGTAGTAGTAGTGGCAGTACTAATAGCTGTAATAGTAGTAGCAGCAGCTGCTGTATAAATGTTGTATTAGTGTGGTTACAATGTTACTGGTAATCAAAGTAGCTGTATTACTGAAACTACCGTCACTATCAATATCGAGATGGACGTAATTCGTACATTAGATTCCAGCTGGAGAACAGTGCGGGGTATGCAGTTGGAGAAATCGGGTGTTTGCCAGACAAGACTGATGGCGGGCATCTCTGCTTCGTTGTTGAGATCCTGGGGGACTGCCGGCTGTCTGGAACATCGTCGTTGAGCATATCCTTCATATGCAGGCGGACAAGGACGTTTATCAACAGCATTAGCTGATGTTGAGAGCCAATGTACGCTCATAAATATCTCCTGAGGACAGAATCCTTTTTCCACGACGGTGATGGTTATGCTTCGTTCAATGGTCCCCCCTTGGCTGCTAGCGCGGCATGTGAACACAGTGCTATTCTAACAGGAAGAAAATAACCCACCAATGTTGTAGAATGTCAGTGCAGTAGAGACCATGACCAACAGTCCAAGACCCATAACCTTAAAAGCATTGTCTCTACAACAGCCTCTGATATGACTATAATTATAAGTGGATTAAATTCAGCTATTATATGACGTATTAAGATATGATATTGAATTTTAGCGAATATCATATGAATACTAGTAATAGGTGCAAATCGTATTTGCTAGCTGCTTTTGATTAGTCGTGATAGTGATAATAGTAGTAGTAGTAAGTAGTAGTAGTAGTGTGTAGTAGTGTGTAGTAGTAAGTACTAGTAGTAGTGTGTAGTAGCAAGTAGTAGTAGTAGTAGTAAGTAGTAGTAGTAGTAAGTAGTAGTAGTAGTAAGTAGTAGTAGTAGTAAGTAGTAGTAGTAGTGTGTAGTAGCAAGTAGTAGTAGTAGTGTGTAGTAGTAGTAGTAGCAAGTAGTAGTAGTAGTAAGTAGTAGTAGTAGTAGTAGTATAGTAGTAGTAGTAGCAAGTAGTAGTAGTAGCAAGTAGTAGTAGTAAGTAGTAGTAGTAGTAGTAAAGTAGAAGTAATAGTAGTAGTAGTAATAGTAGTAAAGTAGTAGTAGTAGCAAGTAGTAGTAGCAAGTAGTAGTAGTAAGTAGTAGTAGTAAGTAGTAGTAGTAGTAGTAGTAGTAAAGTAGTAGTAATAGTAGTAGTAGTAGTAGTAGAAGTAGTAGTAGTAAAGTAGTAGTAGTAGCAAGTAGTAGTAGTAGCAAGTAGTAGTAGTAAGTAGTAGTAGTAGTAGTAAAGTAGAAGTAATAGTAGTAGTAGTAGTAGTAGTAGTAGTAATAGTAGTAAAGTAGTAGTAGTAGCAAGTAGTAGTAGCAAGTAGTAGTAGTAAGTAGTAGTAGTAAGTAGTAGTAGTAGTAGTAGTAGTAAAGTAGTAGTAATAGTAGTAGTAGTAGTAGTAGAAGTAGTAGTAGTAAAGTAGTAGTAGTAGCAAGTAGTAGTAGTAGCAAGTAGTAGTAACATAAAGATGAATATCCAAAGATTGACATAGATGTTATTTAAGGGAGATGACAGCCTGAGGCTAGACTATTCCCCAGCTGAATTAGTAACCGATAGTTCCAAATTTGAGGATTGCAAATATTTACACATGATGACTTATACATATTGTAGCGCTATGTACATACAATTATATCATAGTATATTTATGTATATATGGCTTGATATAGTTATGAAGACTTTCATTTATTGACTGTACAGTCTAGAGCAAAAAAAAGGCCCTAAATGGCGGATAATTATTGAAATATTTAAATTTTACGATTTTATTTTGGCAAAACTATCAGCCCGATTTGAACGAAACTTGACACGTTTATTAAGTACTAGTATGGCTACGTTCACGATTTTTTGGGCTGCTATATCTTCAAATGTGTAAAAGTACGAAGCAATAAACTGTCCCCTCAGCTTTTCTGATTGCTATAGACTGTATATGTAACTTCGGGTGGGCAATGAATGAAAACTTGCCTGCACGTAGAAAACTTTTAATAAACTCCCCACAGGGTAGAGGTTTTCGCTGCAGGGCTGTCGAATTGGCTCCTTGTCGCGGAGCCAAGTGTAAGTAGTGCGAGTCCGTCGTGCCAAATCATTATCATCGATGCACGTTAGGGTCACAGAGGAGTTCTAAACCCGAATGCAAATTATTAGTTTCCAGTACTTTGCTTCAGTTATGTAACAATGTGAAATAGATCATTACTAACACTAAGATATTCTGGTTTCCATGGAGATTCCTCACTTACGATAGTGTGGACATGAGATTAAATCAGATATTCAAACCTGGATTTCAGAAAACTTATGCATTGGTAAAAGAAGTTATTGGAAAGAAATGTGAATATGGTTAGAAAGAGAGGATAGTTGGGTAAGTAAGCCAAAACAAATAAATAGTTAATAGGTAGAACGATAGGCTGGTAGATAGATAGACAGGCAAACAGACAGCGAGACATTATGATGGAAGATAGATAGATAGATAGGTAGACAAATCCATATATGATTAGATAGATAAACTGGTAAACAGTGTAGATGGGTAGGCAAATAAGTGGGAGGAGTAGACACAAGATTGAGTAGGTAGTTATGGTAAGTAGACCGACCGACCATTCGAACAAAGAAAGTAACACCGATAAAAGGTAGTTAGATAATCAGATAGGTAGCAGATAGTTAGATAGATGGATGAATAGCCAGGTAAACAGGTAGATGGGTAGGCAGATAGGTAGGTAAGTAGGTGAGTGGGTAGGTAGGCAGGTCGATTGTTTCAACAACGAAAGTAACACCGATAAAAGACAGACAGATGGATAGATAGATAGATAGACAGACATACAGACACCTAGACAGATAGATGTAGATAGAAAGACAGATAGATGCAAATGGTGTGTTACGATGAAACATGAACTAATCGCCAATACCGGTTGTATATAGACGGCGGACGTCGTAACCTCAACAATAGGTTTGGTGACAACTTCAATGAAGACACTTTTTGCCGCTTCTTGATACCAGTCACTTGCCCGACATTCGTATTCTCCCCTATCGGCCGCAGTGGCTTTTTTCACCAGAAGAGACGCTGTGTGAAAGCCGAGCATATTGGGCGCCAGCACCGTCGATTGCATTTCTCTGCAACAAACGCAAGAAAAAAGAAAAGCCCCATCAGCTTTCATGAAACCAAGGGTTATCACCGGAAAATTACGATACCCCTCCTGAAAGTATCGAAAGACCACTAAAAATATAATTATAATCCAATAATAAATGTATAACCAATCGATTTATATTCTGTAGCAAGAAAAACGCGGGTGGGATCTGATTGGCAGGAAAATATAACAATTTGCAAATTTTAGGAATTTATTTCGGCCAAACTATTTAACCGATTTTAACGAAACTTTAAGAATGTATTAAGCAGGATGAGGTCTACTTTGGGTAATTTTTTGGTTGCTATATCACTGATAATGCACGAGTAATAAGCAATTAACTTTCCGCAAGTTTTACTGGCGATTACAATAATCCACGTGTAGTATTTGTGTAAATCGATATACATCGAAATTGTTATTGTATTTCAAAGTTCTATTATGATAATATGTAGCAATTACGCAATATGATTCTATATAAATATACTAATATACTTTAAGTGTCATTATTATTAAGATGCAACTTACACTGCTTATATTACACTTGTAATACAAGTTAACAATAATAATGGCAACGGGTTATACATATGTATACACAGGATATGTGTATATCGATCATTGTAAGTCCTCATGGGAGTTCAAATAGGAAAGTCGATTGACAAAAAAATCGACGCAAACTGAAGATCTTGTGCTGGAGAAGCAAAACTTGGTATGCAGCTTGCGAAAGGATTACGTAATTCAGAGAGAAGCAGCGGTAAAGGGAAACGCGGACTTTGTCCCACAGTGTTTGCAAACAAATCTGCAATAGTTGTCGCCAGTTGGGCCGTTTGTCATATTACGCGCATGGCTGAACCCATCCCTGGAAAAGCGGCGGGGGGGGGGGGGAGGACGTTTCAAAACTTTTACTCAAGTCAGTCAACTTGATTCCTATCTTATTGCTTATGCGAATCAATAGTATCAAGAGGGCGATCCTACCCTGTGTAATTCGCTTATATACAATTATCTGAATTTATATAATATCAATAATTATATCAATTATTTTGAATGAATATTATATGATTATAAAGTTGTGAAACAATACTGAATTTGAACTGAAATACATGATGAATAGATTGTGTTAGATAATTGATAGTCATTAGAATGTAAGGATAGAATCAAACATCATTAAAAAGTAATTAAAATCAATGTGCTACTAGTTGTTTGCATGACGTTTTTTCCTCAGTATGAATGAAACATAATAGCGACTGTTCAGCACGGATTTTATTAGTTTGCACACAATATCCGTTGCAACAAGACCGCCTTTTGCATTTAGATTATACCAGAGGAAATACGTGTTTCCTTTTTATTAAATTAAAAAGAAAAATACCTTAGTGATTTTTCAGGATCGATAGGAATGCCGTCTTTAAACCAGCGCACTTGCAGTTTTTCCGATCCGCTAGTTACACAGGCGACGGTAAAAGTTGCTCCTTCTTGGACTCGTCCTTCTTGGCCAGGCTTGGCTTCAATCGACTGAAACGACATCGTACATTAGCGAAACAAAAAGCACAGCACTCGGGCTTGTACGTTATCTTGTGCGCCCCGAGGTTATTTAAGTTTGCACTCGACAGCCATATGACAAAGTTAGAGGCTTACTGGTAAATCGCAGGGTGAGATA
>JAIQCU010001802.1:0-16387 GCA_022114935.1 Leptestheria dahalacensis
ATGTACGTCGGAGAAGTAGAACAGTTAGGTTAACTAGACTTTGTGTTTGTATAACTGGGCTACAGGGCGGTGGAAGCGTATAACGCAGAGTGGCAATGTGAGGACGCACGAGAGTGGCAGAACTCTGCTCTAATCCGGCTGTGGTCCGTTATATTTATACTCTCGGCCAGGCTTGGGCCTACGTGACCTAACGTTTTCCGAGAGTGATCTTGGTTGATTGCTTAGTTACTGGACTGTTGCCATGGATTGTTTAGTTACTATCCTAGTGCCATTGATTGTTTAGAATTCAAGTCCTAACTAGCTTTGACTTCTAGCTGCAAAAATGGCAAAACTAGATGACCTTACTAGCTTCATTAGAAACCCGGAATCTCAAGATTCCCAAAGGTCAACGATAACCGTACAAAACAGGTATACTATTTGTTCTGCTATTCTGGTTACCTCGAATAGCACAGCATGTCGGAAGTAGCTGGTTTGTACGGAATCAGTCATTTTGGTTTGAGGTGAAGAAACAAAATGGCAACTGTTGCCAACAGGCCCCAGTCAGCATGAATGATGCCCAGGCATTAAACTGCAATCTACCATTGTATCATTGTTCCTGCAGACTTTGTAGCCATGAATCATGTTCGCCCTGCAGACAGACCGATTCATTGATTTGTACCTTCAATTTTTTCATTATTAATTATATGTCTCGTAGTGGTTAAATAGATAAGAATAATACATGGTAAAACAAATGAATGTAAGTATGATAAGTTGTGTAGATTTGGGTAGTAAATAATTTGCATCTGTCTATCTGTCTGTCTATCTAACTATCAAGCTATCCACCTGTCTATCCATGTAGATGTTACCATGCTAACTAACTTTCCATCTGTTTAGCCACGTAATACCTCACGTATCTGTCTATCTATCTATCTGTCCATCTCTCTCTCTCTCTCTATCTATCTATCTATCTCTGGATCTATTCTATCGTATCCACTTATTACACAATAGTAACAGCTAGCTACGGCAAAACAGTTTACAGCATTAGACTCTTGGATCGTAACGCAATTATAGTTGCAACGTCGCTGCTATACTACAGCTGTTGTAACGTACCAAAGTAATAGTAACGGATACGGTCTTACAAGTACATTCGGCAATGCATTAGCCGTAACGCCGTCAATAAAAATGCGAAAATAATACAAGTATACATTGGAAATACTCGTAAACATTGAGATACTGATATTACGAAATAGCTATTAGCTGGAAATTAGTAATACTAAATCAAATTACTAACATATACTAAACCATGATCATACTTACACTCAAGAGTAGCACCGAAAGCAACTCGCTCAAAGTCCCAGTGCACCAGTTCTGGTTGCAGGTTGGTTGCTTATGGAATCAGGAACTGCTGATATTCGCCCAGTTCCAGCAGGCAGACGGTTGGCAGTAGGTCTTTCAGTAGGTCCTCGATCTGCTGGTTTTTCCATTGGGAAGTACTAGGCTACTACTTAGTAGGGCCACATGGGTTGGTAATAGCACCGCCAGCATTCTAATACAATTAATTTATCTTCTTATTTAATTTAGTTTTTTTATTGATATTTAATCTTCTATGGAATTACAATGTCGTCCTACATACGGTTGGCACACACGGCACCGTTTCCAGCTGTCCCAAGAGCCCACAGTAATAAAACAAGAATTTAAATTAAAATAGCAAATCAAGCGTGATGAGAAAAAAAAACAATGACGACAACAGAAGAAAATATGTTTGAACATAAATTCTGGGGAGAAAAGATATAAAACAAGGAGGAGAAAATTAGGAATTGCGGAGAAAACGGCTTGCGGTTATGACTTTTACAATTTCGGGATTTTTTTATTCTCTTTACCCAAAAAAAATATTTAGAATACCCCCTCTCCCCCCAAGGAATTGTAGTAAAAAATTAAAATTATGGTTTAGAAAATACCGTGAAGATATAAAAATAAAGCCTAGATTGGTACACACAGATGGATTGAAAGATAGATAGATACATATCTAGGTAGATAAATAGACAGACAGACAGATATATGGATGGGTGAGGATGGGTGGACGGATAGATAGATAGACAGATAGATAGATAGATAGATAGATAGATTGATTGATAGACAGACAGATACAGACGGATAGTTAGATAGGTAGATGGGTACGTACGTGGATAAACAGATAGAAAGATAGTTAGCAAGGTAGATAGACAAATAGATAGAATAGACAGTCAGATAGATACATAGACAGGGAGACAGATACGTTAGTTAGTTTGATAGTTAGAGTCCTAAGGTTAGAGTACACAGGGCCGCTATTATATCGTTTTATAAGTCGTGACGACAATCACAAAACCGTGTCAATTATAATCCAATTAAACTCGATTTCCTTTTCTGACGAATCTAGGTAAATCGCCTTCCCCGTTGAATTTGTTTCTCTTTAGAAAATAGATTTTTCTAGGCCGACGTTTTCTTGAAAGTCACCGTGTGTCTATGAGGGACAATAGGATAATGAACGAGGGGGAATTTTTTTCTGTTTGATAATAAAAAAAATTGTGTATCTCGGCAGCATGAAATTTCAAATTCCACACACCTTTGAAGAGGGAAACAACTGGGCTGTGAAAAATTGAACTCTCTTTTTACAGTTTGAACTATGAAACTAGGTCAGACGGACTCTATAGGTGATTCGGTTTACGCTGTATTTAACAAATGTTTAATTAACCGATGAAATAAAACAAAAAGAAGAATTAATTCCTGGCCACGCGATTAATTAAATGTTAATAGACTAGCATTTCCGAGCCGTTTGCTATCTATGTATCTATCTGTCTGTCTACCTAACCATCCGTCCATCCGTCCATCCACTCATCCATACATTTCTACGTCTACATATCTTTCAATATATCTATCTATCTATCTATCTATCTATCTGTATGTCTGTCTGTCTGTCTTTCTGTCTACCTAACCATCCGTCCATCCACTCATCCATACATTTTACCTATCTTTTACTAATATCTATCTGTCACCTATCTATCTATCTGTCTATTTATCTATCTATCTATCTGTCTGTCTGTCTGTCTGTCTGTCTGTCTGTCTGTCTGTCTGTCTGTCTATCTATCCATCCGTGTCCATCCACACATCCATCCATTTATCAATTTAACTACCTATCTATCTATCTATCTATTTATCTATCTATCTATCTATCTTTTTATCTATCTATCTATCTATCTATCTATCTACCCATCAATCCATCTTTTTATCCATGCATGTATCTACCCATCCATCCTCGTATTTGTTCTTCCCTGCCTCTATGAACCTAAACCAGTTTGTATAATTAACTCAAGTTAGTTTCAACAATACAGCTTATTGGGGCTGCCCATAACGACCCATAATCGCTAATTGAAATCTTAGTCATACGGCTTCTTATAGCTGAGAAAGACACTGTCTTGTAACATATAACCTAGATTCCTTCCTTTTTTCTATTTTCTATAGAAAAGTACCGCAAAAAAGCACAAAAAAGGTCTTCTCCATTGAAAGACTTAAAGATGCGCGACTAATACGCACCTGTTTCTATGGAAAAAGTCTCACATGGTGTGCGTCCAGTTTCAAGGGGCGCTTTCCTCCCATTGGTTGCCGGCAGTCACGTGACCGGCCAGGTTTGGTCCTATAAAAAGGCTCGTATGAGTCCCAGAACGGCATCAAATTCCAGCAAGTCTTTCTCCAGTGCCTTCTCACAGCACATCACAAGAAGTAACTTCGCTGCTGACCAGCATTTCAACTTAACTTTTCAGCTAAACTATCAAGTTTAACGGATTCTTCCTACCCGAAAATGATGAAATCTTGCGTGTACGTCGCCCTCATGCTCCTGGTCAGCGGTCGAGTCTTCGCCGTGGAAGACGATATCGATTTCACCGATATCGAAGACGCCAAGGAAACCGGAAGGTTCGCTTTTGTTAGCTTGGATCCTACGACCGGCGCCGTGTCGTTCACCTTCAACTCGACTTCCCTTCAGTACGCCCTGCTCGCTGGTAAATTCACCCCATAAACTTTGATTGAATTTGAACTTAAATGTCACATTAAAGTAAAGAATGTTAAAACTAGGAAACTGAAAATGTATTTACAATTTGATAGGTTTGGCTCTTTTGGTGCTGGGTATCCCCCTGCTCGGTCTGCTCGGTCTGCTCGGCCTGCTCGGTATTGGTAAAGATGAACCCGATACCTCGTACGCTTACGCCTACGAACAGCCCGTATACCAATCGGCTCAGCCCAACACTGGATACAATTCTTATGCCAAGAGGTAACTTCTTGATTAAATTCAAACTTACTCAGTTTAAATTTACTTGAATAAGCGAGTTCCGGGCAGCTGCCGTTCAGCACAGCCTAAGAAAACCGTTGCAAACACGAAACGTTCTTTTGACTTTTCGAACGCAGCAAAATCTTTTTGAATAAAATTTAAAATTTATTCAATGAAAAATTAACTAAACAGTTAGAAAATTACCAGCTAATTACTCAAACATAACTGGCATGTTGTTTTCTTAATTATCTTTCGTTTAAAATTGAATTCATAGCCGGTTATTGAAAGTAGTTCGTTCATCCGCCGCTAGGTGGCGCTAGTATCGATCCAACAATTATCATTATTCTGCCAGTTATTAAGTTATTTTATGAATAATGAATGACCATTAACGGTAATATTCACTTTAACAGCAGGTCGCTGAGCATGTTGGGCCCCGTCATGGAAGCCCTCTCCAAGAGATTCAAGAAATACGAGGAAGACGAAGAGAAGGAAGAGTAACAAGTTTAGATGCCGACATGTTCTCGTCTAATCAAGGAGATTTTATCGTTTTAAATTATGTATTTATACTTACTATTTCAAATTTCCCGCTCTTTTTGAGCACCTCTACCAGTTAGTTAATTGTTTGAAAACCTCCTTAGCAAAATTTCCAATTGTTACATTCCTCTCCATATCGCACCGAATGTTACGTTCGCGTTGACCGCGAATGATATTTCCTTTATTGTTACTTGTTTCCTTTTCAAAATTTATCAACCCAATCACGCGCACACCGACCCAACGGACAGACTGTAACGGACAACGGACACGAAAAAAAGGACAACTCAGGGTCTAACCTGTTACGATATTATATCGACTTTGCTCCAATGAAAGCGACTCGACTTTTAATTATCGACTCAATACACACAGCTTACTTTAAAAATCCAACTCCCAGTATTTTTATTGAATCTATTAAATTTCAGGCGGTTCAATCGCGTAGTGAATAGATTTCAAACTACTGAGGAACAGCAGACGAACAAAGTGTTCAGTTACCGTAACGGCTTTTTTCTCTCGAATTCCTCATTTTATTTTCGTTGAATTCGAATCCATTGTTTGTCAGTTTAAGCGGACGTGGTTCCAACACGCACCTGTTGCACTTCTCAAGTGCCATAAGCACAACTTGTACAGCAAAATTCCAAGGTGCCAACGGAGAAAGAAAACCGCTTCAGCGCATAAATTCTCAGTCATAAATTCACGTTTTATTTCTTCATAAAGGCAGAGACTTATGCTATACGTGACATTGTAAATACGGGACAGATGTACATGTTACTTCAACTCGCATCTGCTGCTGTTTGTCAAACTGTATTTCTCGTTTTTTAAATCTTTCAACGAGTACATACAGACTTGAAAAGCTGGGCAATAGTTATTTGCTTATGACTCCCACAGTTATTAAGTTATGGCAGCCTAAAAAATACTGCGTATAGACTCAGTAGTACTCAGTACATCAGTCAAGTTTCATTGAAATCGGTCAGTTAGTTTGGCCGAAATAAAATCCTGAAACTTATCCTACCGTAGTGTTGAGCTCATTTCAAGATTTACGCAACGTGCGGTTTGAATAAAAGAGACGCTGGAAATGTTACAAGGAAAGTAGGCCGATGGCCCACTAGAGATCAACCCGAATTTAGAAGAGAAATTAGATATTCTTTTATCGTGTTTAAATTAATTGTTTCTATATTAAAATTAAGCTGACAAGTTTTGAGTCCAAGTGTCCCACCTAGTAAAAGGGTTGGTCAAGATGGCGCTCCGCTCCATAACGCGTTTGACGTTCAATATCAGCCAAACTATTCGCTCGCATTGTCTGAAAATTTACACTTTGATTCGATTACACAAGATGTCATTTCGGGTAAATTTTCATTGTTATATAACTATAACTTTAAAAGATATAAGCAAAAAACCTCGAAGCCCTTATTTGTATGAGAGAGAGAATGTTACTCTAAATGAATTAAGTATGATGCGAGTTCATAATCGGACAACAAAGGGCGTTAATTAAGGTCAACATTACATATTTAAATCGTTGAAACGTAGTAACTAATAACAATACGAAGTAGTTATATATATATACATAGAACTATAACTTTAACTTTAATTAATGATCGTTACGTCAGCTTTCTGTCAATCCATCAAATCGCATCCTCAAGGTGTCCCTCTACTAGTCAGCCGAAGATGTAACAATTAAACGATATATTAATTAAGTTATTCTAAAGTCCATTAATCTACTATCCTGATTAATATTGAGTAGTAAAAGCGTTCGGGCGTTGTCCGGTAGATGGCGTATTTGTGCTCGGAATGATACCACGATCGACATCTGTTGGGGAATATTGCAGGTTAATGTTTTGGATATTTGATTGATGCATTATGACGTCACGTCACGTGATTTTCCGTATGGCTCTATATGTAAGAAACTCGAAACTGCCTTCTTCGATAACGACATTATTTACAACGGAACTGGAGATCACATTTGCCTCTGGAGATACATCTTCGACTGGACAAGGCGCTGATGTCGACGACAGGAACATCTCCTGCGACCAAGTCAATCTAAGCTTCAATCGGTCAAAACATTCTTTCAATACAACAGCACTCTTCTTGTAACAGTCAAAGTCAAATGCTCGATGAGCAGGACAAGTTGTAAAGCAATTCGGTCTCTCCTCAGTTCGATTCAGCCTAAAGGGGCTTATGTCGACTCGGCTGGGATTGCCACACAAAGTTGCAGTTACTTAAGCAAGTAAACAAAATTCGCAGACACGTTCCTAGAAGGTGATCGTCAGTAGATATAACGTGGCCACCACACTGTGGACAAAATTTGAGAAGTGTTTTCAGCGACGAGGCATACACGATCATTCACGATCGGATCATCAAGAAGATCATGTTCACTTTTAAGATGGCAATTGGCTGCGATCCAACTGTCGTCAAAGTCCTGCTCTTCCTCGTGAAGTTTGAATGGATCAGGTGATAACAACCTTCGTGAACGGAACCAGCCATGTTGGAGTTGACGTAATCACGAGAGCCACAAGCCAGAGCAGGCTGATCATCTGATGGTAGCATCCGTTCACCACGTGGAGCAGTCAACAGCGGATTCTCCTTTTGGCGATTCTTCTCAACGGGTATGGCCACCCTCTTCGGAAAGGTCCACCATAAGGGATACGAAACATTTTTATGTTCTGTCCCCCTTTTCCTCGTTGTTGAACAGCAATTAGTATATGCACAGTTTGGCATGATGATAGCAAAGGACCGAAACAACAAAACAATTTGACTGTTTTTGTCATCAACTTTAACTATATTACAATGCCAAGTTTATGTGAATGCTATTCAAACTTTAAATTTTGTAACCGATATTTGACTAGTAATCAGTTGCACCATATTCGAAATTATAAACGCCGTTGGTTTCCGAAGGGTGTGCTGGGAGAGGTTGCAGTTTGAAAAATGTTGGATTTGTCTCCTTAGTGTTATGTAAGAACAGTAGATGGCGTCAGCATTCTTACATGGCATTTTGATGTTTTTCAACGTCTTATTATGGCTGATGTGCAACTTGCTACTTGCTCGAGTTAGTCTGCTACAATGTTAGAGATAGATTTGGAAATAGAATAGTTAGTTAGTTAGATAGATAGATAGATAGATCGATAGATGGATAGACAGATAGGCGAAACATAGTACTACCCTCACCGAGGAATAGTTTGTCTCCATTGCTTTCTTTTCTGCACCACAGTGCAGTACTTTTGTACCTATAATTTAACTCAGTTTTTGTGTTCGCTATTTTAAACTCTCTCGCAGTAGTTAGTTTAGTTTAGTTTTAGGTAACCTGGCTTTGTCTGCCGTACTTTAGATCCCATTTAAATAACGTTCAGTGACTGATTTGTCTTTGTTATTTGCTATGTGTGTTTGTGAGCAGCAACCGAATGAATATGTCTCTACAATTATTCATTAGCTGGAAAAATTGCAATTGAAAAGAGGGCAAACTGTCGAGTCGACTCATATTTGTCCCGTGCGTACGCAGCTGAATCGACCGCCATTGAAAAGAGCGTCAAAAGTTGGGTCGACTCATGTACGACACGTGGGTACTTAGTTGAGTCGACCGCAGTTGAAAAAAGCGTCAAAAGTTGAGTCGACTCTTGTACAGCATGTGGTTACGCAATTGAGTCGACCGCAGTGAAAAAGAGCGTCAAAAGTTGAGTCGAGTCATATACGACACATGGGTACGAAGTTGAGTCATGCGACGACGCAATTGAGTCATGATGTCATTAAGTCATGATGACGTCATAGATGGTCATGGCAACTCAGTATGGCCGGGCATGCCCGGACTTGTTTGGCTCCCATGTAAAGAGATAGGAGAAACGTTTCTACAGAAAAAAAAGATAGGAAATTTGGAAAAACGGTCGGAAGAAAAACGGGGAAGGAAAAAAGTGAACAATAAGTCTCCATGCTGGTAAGTAATGGAGACAATTAATTCTACCATATACGAAATGATTAACGCCGTGATTTCCATAGTTGGTGGAGAGGTTGCAGTTTGAAAATTGTTTGATTTGTCTCCTTAGTGTTATGTAAGAACAGTAGGTGGCGTCAGCATTCTAATGTTTTTCAATATCTTACCATGGCTGATGTGCAATTTGCTATCCTTTAACTTGCACGAGTTAGTCTTACTATGTTAGAGATAGATTTGGAGATAGATACTTAGATAGATAGATAGATAGATAAATAGATAGACAGATAGATAAAAAGAAAGAAATATAGATAGATAGATAGATAGATAGATAGATAGATAAATAGATAGATAGTTAGGTAGATAGGTAGATAGATAGAAAGAAAGACAGAAAGAAAGAAAGATAGATAGATAGATAGATAGATAGATAGATAGATAAATAGATAGATAGATAGATGGACAGACAGACAGACAGACAGAAAGCTAGATCGGTAAACAGATAGATAGCTGGGTGAATTACATAGGTAGATACATATTCGTCTGCTGCAATGTTAGAGATAGCCAATGGTATGAAGCTCCCTACCATTTCTTCCCTTGTTGGCTTATGACAGAATTCAAGCAGACGACGTCGTGCAAGCCAATCATATGCCCCGTATGACCTACATATGCATATGGTATACGTTATGTGCATATAAGAACCTTCTCTGCTTCTGCTTGTATATGCCATTACCATGCAACATACTGCATTCAACATAGCACGATACTACTACATACTAACGGCTATATACCTTTACAGTCTAGAGCACAGAAAATAAGGGTTCTTGCTAAGGGAAGATTTCTTGTTACTCCTAGATTTTTCTAGATAAAGCAGCACCAGAAGTACTCCATGTAGACTGAGTAGTACTTAACACACTAGTGAAATGTCGTTCAAATTGGTTGATTAGCTTCGTACCTAATGTGTATTCAAAAATCCTTTAAGGACGATCGATCAGAAACTAGTCGAACTCGTCGCTATTGCTTTTCGAAGTTCGTTCATAAGATTTGTAAATACCACTAAAGCTGTATTACAATAGTATTAAACTAAATTACATTAGCTATGGGTAATAGTAAATGGTGCCACTTGGTAAAGCCTACAGCGATACAAAAATGGTTCTTGCTGGGGAAAAGTTAATCGCCTATGGCACCCAAGTTTTCAAAGATACAACAGCCAAAAAAATACCAAGCCTAAGCCTAGACATACTTAATGCAATCGTAAAGTTTCGTTTTAATCGGTCTATTAGTTTTGCCAGAATAAAATCCTAAAAGTTGCCAATTAGTATAACTGACCGCCATCCAGGACCCTTCGTTTTGCTTTAGACTGTGTACAAGTAATGTGCAGCTGACATTGTCGTAACTGTTTTCATAAGGTTGAAAATGGCCGCCGCTGTATCCTCTTTTGATGTTGGCACATAGAAGAGATGTCAGCCCGAGGGCATTTTAGGCCCCGCCCAAGAGGGTATCGCCACAGATCAACGGACACCGAAGAGTATAGTAGTTTTGGATACTACTGCCATTGCCAATTAGTTATAACTTGATCCAAAATGGCCGCCAATTGGTGTGTGATAGTTCATAGCAGAAGGACAGGGCAGTTCTTGACGGGTTTTGCTAATGCTAAGGTGAAAATGAGAACCCGGAATAACAGAAATGGGTCGGCCCTCTGGCGGTGAGTCTCGTCAATACTGGAACGAAAGCATTACAGATAGCAAAGGTTAATATACAGTCGTTCTCGCTGCTGACCTTTGCACCGGCTGCTCCAAATCGTTCCAAATATAGAACTTGTTCTTAATGAGGGTTAGAGTAGTTAACTGTGGTTAATTAGGTTAAATTTAAACTAGAACATTCTTTTCAAGTATCAAGAACTATTCTTAATCAAGGCAAATTGCATATAACTTTAGTCAGAGATGTTAAGCAACGACTACTTAAACATTATTAAACATTAAGTTACAGTACTTAAGAACTGCTCATAGTTTTAAACGTGTAATTAAATTGTGCATTAACCAGTTAACTGATACGATAAACTAATTCCTTCTTTAACTTTTAACCGCAATACGCACGAACTCATGACCAGCTTATACGTTCAGCTATAAAGTTAAGTACTGAAATGGCAAAGTTATAAGAGGACCGCTGTAAATCATCTGTTTAACCGACTACTGAAATGTTGGTATAATAATAGGCATTTGAAGTAACCCATTTCCGTTCATCCGTGTTACTGGAACAGTTTCTTAGGCTTTTCCTTCAGTGACACTTCCATATCAACCAGGAAAACCTCAAGATGTCTAGAGGGAATATTCGTATCTGGAACAAGAGCAGCATCAGTTTGAAAAGCCAGACTACATCCTGCATGTTGGATATAACTAACACGATCCCAATGACGTTTAGCTTCAAACCAATGTTGAAATTACGTAGTTAACCGAATACGACATCGTTGTAATCAGAATGTTGTTACATTACACAGTAATTTGCATTATTTTAATTGCATTACTAGTTTACTGTTGTATTGCATTATCTATTAGACATTATTAATTACATGTCATTTGAAAAGGAAACAGCGTTCCCTGGTTTCCCGTTAGTACAGGTGATATCAGCCAGATGGTCGGCGATGTCCGCACATTACCATACTCTCACATCCTCTTCCTTAGGCACAGATTGTATTGCGCAGTGCAATTTTCGACTTTCTCGGTTAGTGCACACTGTCTAAAGAGTTCTAGCGGGGGAAACTTTGATCGCTTATAGTGCCCAAGTTTTCAAAGATATAACAACCCAAATAATACTAGGTGTAGTCCTAGTACTACTCTATGCACTAGCAAATTTTCATTTAAATCGGATTGTAAGTTTTGCCAAAATAAAATCCCAAAGTCAGGAAAAAATTCATAATCTTGTATCAGTTCAGAACCCTATGCTTTTGGCTCTACACTGCACGATACTTTTTAACACAATTTAGAGGAAAACATTATGCGCTCGTTTACCACTGACGCAGCGAGATGTAGAGCGCAAACAAGAAGAAGCATAACTGATGACCTTCATTGGCGCTTTTTTCCTGGTTTCATATCGTCGACCAGAATTGGGCGCTTTTTCCTCGTACCGATTTCATCCCGTAATAGCTACATTATAACTGTTTATACTTAAGTAATTTCAGTTAACTTGAATGAAATAGGGTCAGCTGCATTAAAAATATCACTATCTATAACTTAATCTCAATTAACTTCAATTAGAGTTCATACGAAAGTAATGGGATTCAGTTATATCGGTCATATCCGCTGCAACCCGACTCCCATAACAGTTACCTTATAACTGTTTATATCTAACTTAATTTCAATTAACTTTAATGAGTGATATTACGAAAACAGTGTATACATCTGTGCTGATGTATATGGAGTTCTAAGTTGAAAACGTTCGATATAAATGCATATAATTCTGTATAAGTGAAGATACGGTTAGAAATGGAGCCTCCCGGCTTCCCATGCACCGATGCTCCACATATGTGTTCTGCGGCTATGTGTGCTGGGCAAGCCGTCTGATTGGTCGACTCAAATGTGTTTAAACATACGGAACCACGCGTGGTACTGGTGGAGGAAAAGAATAGCCAGTATATAAGGGAGGATGGCAAAGGATTCACTTGCATTCCAACTGTTAAATCATCCCATTGCACTGCATTCCTCAAAGTATACAGTCGTCCGTTGTGTTCTACCAAAGGAAATAACCACTCTGGTAAATTGTTTCGTTCTAACTTCTAATACGTTCAACATCATTCTTAAACAAAAGACCTTTTTAACTTCATTCAAATTTATAGTAGAATTTAATATTAATCTTCTGTATATTGATGCATAAACAAGTTTGATATTCGTAATATAACTTTAATTGAATATGGATAACTTGACTTGTTTAAGTTGACAGTTATGATTAAGTCTGAACTGTATAGAGTAAGTTATCCACAATCCAAACATTTAACCTATTTAATATTTAAGTACTTTGCATATTGTGAAATTCTAGTTGAAAAATGCGATTATACCCTAGCCGCCAATTCATACGCACCACCTTTAGATTGTAACATACAGTAGGCTTTCTATCATCTAGTGAATAGAAAGACAGATAGATAGATAGCTAGCTGCTAGCTAGCTAGCTAGCTAGCTAGATAGATAGATAGATAGATATACAAATGGATAGACAGAAGACAGATAGATGGATAGATAGCTAGATAGCCAGAGATAGATCGAACGATAGATAGGTAAATGGATAAATGGATGGATGGTTGGATGGACGGATGAATAGATAGATAGACAGATATATAGATAGATAGACTAATAGATAGATAGACAGGTAGATAGATAGAAAGATGGACAAATAGATAGATGGATAGGATAGCTAGATGGACAGATGGATGGACGGCTGAATGGATGGATAGACGGATACCTATGCATTATATACGTATCACCTTTAGTTTGTATCATACAGTAAGCTATCCATAATCCAGATATTGGAAATCCTGTAGTTGAACAATCGGATTACCCTCGATAAAAAGGCTATTGAACTCTTAGCCGAGTGCCTAAAGATTGAAATAGTCATAACAGGAGCCCAAGGCTTGGAATCATTAGGAAAACACGGAAGTCCCCTTCTTTCATGCCCGTAAGACTAGCAATCCGGTAGAAGTGAGTCTTTGCTCAGAGAGTTGCACCCATATAAAAGAACCGTTACGGGAAAAAGCTCAAGTTGCATTGACAGATGTTCATCCGCACGTGTAGCCACACGCCACACGCTGGTGGGCACGAGAAGAATCACCTGTTAATCGATTAACGGATTCTCCCTCTTCATAAGCGCTTCATTGTACATCTTCTTCTCAACAGTTCTGAAAACAAAGATGATGCGTCGTGGGACTGCACTCGCCATCTTGGGTTCTGTCATGTACGCCAATGCTGTTTCGGCTGACGACATTTTCCCGACCTACAGGGATGACATGGAGGAATCGGAACGGTTGGGAGTCATCTCGGTAAGTACAGTTTCCAGTTGAGGAAGTTGAAAGTATCTTGCAAGTACTGTTTTGGAAAAACGTGGTATAGTCTCTGAAATGTAGATCGATATCATCATTGCTAGTAATAGCGATGCAATCTAGAGCCAACAAAAGGGTTCTGAATGGCTGAGAATCGTAGTAATTCGCAATGCTTAGGATTTTATTTTGGTGAAACTAACGAAGCGATTTAATTGAAACTTGCCGAGTGCATTTGTTACAAGTACGTCTACACGCAGTATTTTTTGGGTTGCTATATCTTTGAAAATGTAGGAGCAATAAGCAATCAACTTTTGCCTGGCAAGAACTCTTTCTTGTTGCCCTAGCCCGTAGTAGTAGTAGTATACTTTGTATATACTGACATTAACCTATATTACATAGTATGTATAGTTAACACTAGATTGGGTTCAATACGGAGTACGAATCCGCATAGTGCGTTCAGTTCATGAGGCAGCAATACATCTGGCTCGTGTACAACACCAACGTTGCCAGATTTGCTCAATTTTTCATGGAAGAAATTTTGACCAGTCAATGTCAGAGATTGCTGAATAATATTCTCTTGCGTAGCTAACGGGAACCACTGCCAATTACACCATCAACCTGACTGGCATTTTGCTGCTGGGTCTGTCTCTGGCCGCGGCCGTTACTCTCTGGGCCTACCTGCATACCTTCTTCGCCAAGGGGGTTAAGGGATACGGCGGCGACTCGTACGGATACGGAGGCGGTTCCAGCTATGGTGGATCCTCGTACAAGGTAAACTGTTTAACGCTTAAGCGAATACTGAGATGACCCTGCACGTCATACGTGAGATCGAATCAACCATAACTTTCAAAGAAAATGATGAACACCTGTTACGGTTTACGATGATGCTTTTTAGCGCTCGGCTGATGACCCGTTGAGCATCCTGCCCGTTGTGCTGAGCAACATGCACCAGCGTTTCGAAGAGGCGGCCGTCGAAGGCATGCCCTGCAGACAGCGCATTGTTTGCGAAACCGCTCACCCGGGCCAGTCGCACGAGTACAACACCTTCGGTCATGCTGTCAACACCTTCTTCAGGTAACGAATCTATTCAGCTGTGACTATCCCTCGTGCACTTTTGATACATCAGCTATAACGGATATGCAATATTCCAACTGTAAAAGATTATTTGGAAAAACAAGTTTTTCAATTAACGGAAATTGAGGAAAAGTTTCAATGTTAAGCCGCTAGATGGTACTGAGGTTAACTTCAACGCCATCTATCGGTAGCGTCGCGAACTAATTGACCAATAATTCGATGATTTGTACGACCAATTACAGCCAAGTAGACAAAGATGAGACCCTTCAAGACAAGGTCAACTCTGACAAGCGCGCCAAGGCCTATTTCGACGCCTGGAAGGCAGGCAAACAAGGCAAGATCTGCAAATCCGTCTACGACAAGTGTTCCTTACCCAAGACCAGGATAACGACCATCCTCCAAGCCAACTAAAGACTTAACGGCCCTTTTTCAACTTTGGACTCTACATGTACATAACGAACACACGTTACTCTGACCTGACCTGACGGACTTTGAAAAATGACTGCACTGTTGACTTTCCTGTCAAAACTTTTAAACCGGATTGTGTGTTTCACGCCTTGACCTTGTGCGAGTACTGGGAAGATGCTTGCGTAAAGTCAACTGCGTGAAATACGATCCAACTTTTTATTTATTCCACTTGTAAACAAGAGTTCTGAAAATCTTCGTATTTTTAAAGCACTTTCTTTTAGGTTGTTTTCCTCCTTTCAGTTGTTACGACTTTGTTAAAATTGTAATTTATATCAACACCAGCGCTGTTGCTGCCTCTTTTTATTAAGATTTTAATTCACCCTCCCCCACAAGTCTTTTTAATTGTTATATATATTTAAAAACACGAAGCCACGATCTCTGTACATAAAAATCAAACGGGATGTTTTCTGTGTGTGCGTTGACTTGTATCGTGTGTTGACTCGAAACCAATGACATGTCTGAAAATATAAGATCAAAACGAACCACACGAAATAACTGTGTTGTAAATCTCTTCCTTCCTCATGCGGTTAATGTAACTGAATCATGAAGAACCATAGAGAATCTAAGGTGCAGCTGTGCGTAGTTTATAATCAAAACAAACTTAATAAGATGAAGAAAACCACTTAAGTACGTTCACTATCATCTCTGAAGGAATACTATACCAAACTTGAATTTAACTTAACCGTAAGATGATATTATGGTACGAAGACAGTACGGTAATGTAGTTTAGAAAATGCAATCAGCAGTTAACTATTTTCGAAACAGTGGAAATGTTCAGCCATGCTGCTGTTTTCTGTCTTCTCTGTTCTGCTACCAAATCTATTCCGTGATTGGGGAATTGATTCCAACTCACCTTAAATTAGATCATAGGCGTATCATCAACGGTATACGTACGAACAGGTATCACTGCCTGCTTCTGTGGTTAACTCAAAGGTGGTACCGTTTCTGTAATTCCGAAATCATGTTCGAGGGGACAGAGTTCATTGTTACTATCTCGGTTTTGCTAATTCACATGTATTCGCATAATTTAAACTGGACAAGATAGGTATAACAGCAGAAACAAAAGAGATAAACGCAAGCACTGGAATAACAATCC
>JAIQCU010001803.1:0-16036 GCA_022114935.1 Leptestheria dahalacensis
ACTACAAAAAGACACAAGCAAAGAAGTAGGGGGCCATGGGCGAGAGCCTGCATGCCCCCGAATATGAAATAAAAAAAAAAAATGTATGTATCTATCTATCTATCCATCATCTATCTATTTGCCTGTCTGTCTTGTCTATCTACCTACCTACTTATCTATCTATCTATCTATCTATCTATCTATCTATCTATCTATCTATCTATCCGTCTATCTATCTTCTGCCATATTATCTGTCCATCTATCCATCTGTCTATCTATCTAACTGACTATGTATATAACTACCAAACCACGTAATCCCGGCTTCTAAAAATCCCCGTGTACTGAATATCAATTGATAAGCACCCAGTGATAGAGCGATCATGTGATACCTGAAGCTTGCGAAGGTCCCTATCATGTGATGTGTCGAAGTTCATCATAACTTTTTTTAACAATTTTTCTGTACACGAATTTCTGGTATAAAAAGCTCCTCGGAATCTCCGCGGTTCTGGACAGTTCAGTTTTGGATTTATAGCAGCGGCGATTCGTCGCGCTTCTCGGTGAATTCATTACCCGCCGTCCCTTCTGAAAAACGGACTGAAATTAAGTCACAAGATGGTGCCAAAGATGCGTGTTTTGGCAGTCGGTGGTCAATTAAGCGAAACTTGTCACAAACCGGCGACAGATAACAGTTTACCACCTTCGTATGAAGAAGCTACTGGGATGTATCTGCCCACTGCGCCGTTCTTATCGCACTTAGGTCCAATTCCAGTCAAAATTCCAGTGGTTCCACTCAAAGTTTCAGTGCAACGGAGGCCGAATTCACCGAGAAAAAGAAAAAGTGCCGTCTTGTTGGCTTGTGCTGCTCTTTTGAGTTCGATTTTTGGTCCGTGAAAACCTTGAATTACGTTTTTTTCTGAGGGAGTTGGACTGAAAATTTCGAAGCAGGAGTTAGAAAGTTTTGTTGTTTATAGGCTTTTGAGAGTTTGTCATTATGTGATGTGTCCGATTCGACTGAGTGATGCCCAAGTTACATATCCTGTGTTGTGTGGACAGAGAGGGAGAGAGGTAGAAAGAGGAAAGGCTAAACAATGGGTAAAATTTCTACTCCACCCAGTTTGACCTGTCCCTTCTTTTTTCTTTTTAAATATCCAGTTTCCCTTCTAGTTTTCATTCATTCCGTTGGTTCAGTTATACTAGAATAAGCTTAATTATAGTTAGGGGTAATCGTAAGATAATTACAATAACGTTATAATGCTTATAAGGACGTTTTGGAAGTTATTAACGATGATATACCAATAATACAATAGTATATTATGTAGTAAGCATGAAATGAAGCGTTAATAAGAACGAGTCAATACGTGATAAAATTAAATTTAAATGAATATGAGTTAAATTAAAATGTAAATAATATTACAAGGAGAATTTTCTGTAAAAAAATCTACTCGATTGCTTATGTACAGGGGAGGCTAGAGTGTTTGGTATAAACTAGTTTTTAGATACAAAACTTGGCAGGGTTGATCTTATTTACCTTTGCGTCGAGAGACACATGCTGCGCAGATGCGTTTCGTACACTTCAGGTGTTCCCATCTTATTTTGAAAATGTATCGCGTTTACGTTGTGAGCCTTTTGGTTTTCGCTTGCCAAAGAGGGGCTCAGTACGAGATTCAAGTGTCTGACAAGAACAAGCGAAGGTAGGTAGATGTAAAAGCAGTTGGATAATTGGATACGATAGACAGATAGACAGAACGACAGATAGGTAGATAAATAGGTACATAGATAGATGGATATATAGACAGATAGATAGTTGGATAGATTGATGGATGGAAAGGTGGGTGGATAGATAGATAGATAGATAGACAGATAATAGATAGATAGATAGATAGATAGATAGATAGATAGATAGAGAGGTTTCTAGTTAAATGGGCAAATAGACTGCGACATAAACAGAGCAAGCAGGCGGAAGGATAGATAGACATTCAGCTATTTAATTTATTCACAAAATCAAGAGTTAAAATCAATCTCACTTAAATATATATCCATTCCTAAATTGCACACTACACAAATTTCAAAACAAAATCATTAACTATTATTGAAATTATACAAATTCTGCATTTCAATGCATAAAGTCTCGTCTTTAAAATTACAAATACCCGTTCCGTTTTACATGCAGGTCAGCGAACGCAGCCGAATCACGTGAAAACCTTACAAGAAAAAAAATCATCGCCACCACAAATACGAACACTGACCGCAACGCGGAACTTTAATTCCACAAATTATACCGGGAAGCAAAATAAAATTAAATATAAAAGAGGAGAATAAGTAGAAATCGGAACATTCGGTTTTTCTGAATTAAACCATGCCAGTACCGATCGGAAAAGCGGACTCGTCAAGTCCACGGAAGCTCTTTTCCTACCCCGCCTTCGCAGCCATCAGCCCAGGGACTCGAACCCTCAAATACCGCGAGATCTTCGAACCGCGGATCGAACCCGCGGTATCGCAACCTCGCCGAAATCCGCTCTGTAACGAGAATCTGATCATCATCGAGATCGCTGAGTATCCGGATGGCATTTCGCGCGCCAAACGCGAACCATGGAAAGCGACAAGCCAAGCGTTACGCGACGACGAGCTTCCCAAACCGGATACTGTCCGCCAGGTTCGATTGTTCTTCGAATCCGCAGCAGCTCGCTGTAATGCGTCATCCGCACCCGCGGGTTTGAAATCCGCCGGATCGAGGCTGGATGGCCCTGGGAAGTATAATCGATCATCGCTGGAGAAGATCCTTCTGCATAGTACCTCGCATCCGAAGCTGGTTGTGCCTGGCGGATTGAAAACAGGATCGACTTTGGTATCGTACACATCCCATTCTTACTTAACTTATACTTAAATATGTTAATTAAATTAAATATGATGATTATTATGTTAATATGATTGAAAAGTAAATCAGAATTTCATTAAAATAGGAATGCGGATCGAACTCGAAATCCTTCATCTACACCAACCCGCAATCCGCAACGATGCGCTGGCCGTCCTTCAAGGAGCACGGATCGCGTCCGTCATCACTGCGGAGCGGATCGTCATCTCGACACGGATCCACCGACACCGAGAGCTCCATCTGCGGGTCGAGCGACGACTTTCATCACCCTGGCGATGACGATTCAGTGAGCCGGCACAACCTCTTCGATAAACGCGTCGAAGGGCAGTTTGTTTCGCCGGATATCATGGAGAAACTACGATCCTGCGGAAGATCCTATCGCTTCATCGACGGTCGCATGATTGACGATAAGGGAAACGAAATAGAACGAGCCAGGCTGGATCCGCTGCAAGTCAAGATTTACACCCGGAGTTACAAGAATTCACTCAGCAGTTCAGGAGCTAGTTCAGCAGATGATGACAGTCGATCTTCGTCTCCGTGTTGGGCGGCCGTGAGGAATTCCAGTAGCACTGACGCTGGACATAAGATGGTTGCTGGAACTTGCGTGGAACGACAGAGTTATGGAACGTTGTCTAGCGATTTTGGATTCCTGTAACAAATTTTTAAAAAAATTGATTTCATATTTTGACCAAATGAGTTGATTAGTTTAATTTTTGAAATTTTCATAGATTTTGGAGGAAATTTAAGTTAAGGTGCTCGTGTAATCGTGCAGACGCATATAGAGCGTGTACTGGAATTAATAATCTCGAAAATAATACACGAATTTACTGCCTGTTAAACCCGGCCCCCTCAGAAATATTAATTTTATCGATAGGGAATATTTTAAAAGCTCGAAATTAATCGATTACTCTGAAATTTACAAAATAAATCAAGGGGTTATAGGAAAATAATTAAAGATAATGTTGGATAACTTCGAATACAATTATTTTAATTTGAATGGTATTTATTTTTTAAAAAAATCAGATGGCAATTCAGCGAGTTGTTGGAAAACTCATTTGATCCTGATGGGTTCGGCCTCCGTCGAGTGTTTACATTCCGACGGGATGAAAGAATATGGCCGGGTCAGAGTTGGATTAACTTGGAAACTTCTAGAAACGTTAGGTAATTGCGGTTAAATGCAATGTAATTATGATTCACATTAAAATGAAATCACATAATCATTTGAAAACAGTACAGTTTGATGTACTTGACATGTACTCGTAACTTTGGTTATTTATAAATTAATCTAATGATATTAAAGTTAAGTAACCATCTAATATTACTTCTTACAAACTCATGGATAGATAGACAGATGGATAGATAGACAGATGAATAGATGGATAGATAGATAGATAGACGGACAGTAAGATAGACGGATAGATAGATAGAAGGATAGACATACAGACAGATATAGTTAGACAGTTAGATAAGATAGAAAGACAGGTAGGTGAGATAGACAGATAGATAGAAAGATAGATAGTAAGATGGATAGATAGATAGACAGATAGACAAAAAGATAGATAGACATATAGACAGATAGAATGTAAGAAGGACAGATAGATTGATGGATAGATAGATAGATAGATACATGGGTATTTCATCGTTATAGCTAACTGCACTGGTACTCTTGAATATTTAAAAATAATAATAAATCGTAACTCTATTCATAAATCGGAAAAAAAATAATTTGATAAAAACTTGAAATGTCAAAAGGTCCCCTGCGTAAGTAATCCAGCAGCAGCAGCCGAGAAAAACAAATTGCCTTAGCAACAGTTCAGCCAGCCAGCGACATTTTTAAAAAATAGAAATAAAATAGAAAAAGACTAATTACATCCACAAAGACTGTTTGTCTTTCATGCAGGGTCAGTGCTCGAGCAGCTTGGAGAGCTTCATGACTGCGAGTTCCGTCTTGTTGCATAACTGATTTGTGATAAATTATCAATTAAAGTTGATTCAGGAAGGTAAATATGTATTCAGTGAATAATTTGAAAAAGATATTAAGTTAATAATTATCTATCAAGCTATCTGTTTATCTGTCCGTCCGTCCGTCCGTCCTTACGTCTGTCTGTCTAACTATCTGTCTACCTTTCTATATTTATCTATAAATCTATCTATCTATCTATCTATCTATCTATCTATATCGATGTTTGTCTACATATCTGTCTATCTATCTGTCTACCTATCTCTTTGTCTATCTATGTCTATCTACCTCTCTCTTTGTCTATCTATGTCTATCTACCTATCTACCTATCTCTTTGTCTGTTTATTTATCTATCTATCTATCTATCTATCCATCTATCCTATCTATATCTATTTATCCATCTACTTAACTTGAATAGCAAAGTTGTAAAGGATAAAATGGAGCTGCGCAACTGGCTGGCGCTCTTCGTCCTGGCCTTGGTCTTCATCTCGGTTGAATCGTCGCAGACCAGACGCGTAAACAAGTTCATCTTTGAATGACCTAGATTTCAATCACGAAGTCAACTGTCATGTTTACATTATACAGCATAAGATGAGGAAGCACAGGGAAAGAGTGAATCCGACTAGAGTGGACCAAGTGCTGGAAGAGAGCGACTATCCGGAAGAGAAGGACACGATTCAAACCGGTAATTCAATGAAATGTTATGTTAAGTTAGTATTATTGTTATCGTAATATGATTCCATTATAACTTACTTGACAGAACCATAGGAAGCTAACCAATTTAGTGTTAGTCGCAGCTGATAATGAGCTTATAATTAAGTCGATCAATTAGTGATTTGGGTGATTTGTATTTGAATAGAGTCTTGCTCGAAGAAGCGCTGCGGTGCCGGTAAGGAATGCAGGATCAACGAAAACGGACTTGCTGATTGCGACTGCGTTAAGCATTGCCGATCGGAAAATGAACCTCGTCGAATGGTATTTTATCAGATAACTGAAATTACACTGAAAATGTAATTTAGTTGATCGATGGGTGGATGGATAGATAGATAGATAGTTATACCTCGCTATCTATTTGTGTATCTATCTATCTATGTAACTATATGTCTAAGTCTCCTACCTCTACCCATATATCGGCCAGTCTATTAACCTGATAAATTATGAAGTCAAAACGTCAAACTATTAACTTACCAACAGAAATCAATTCTTGCTCGTCGAAAATAGGTCTGCAGTAACTATAACGAGACCTGGAGCTCGGACTGCGAGTTGCATCGCATGCGCTGCCTCTGCAAGCGCCGGTCGCCGGAATGCGATAACGAAATTCATGACCATGTCCACGTGGAATACTACGGACCGTGCCAAAAGCTTCCCGTAAGAAAACTACTGTAACTCTTTAACCTGTTTCATCCTCCTGTCTTTTTAATTTAGTCTATCTATCTGTCTGTCTATCTGTCTATCTATCTATCCACCCGTCTATCCATCTACCTATCTATCCACCTATTCATCTATCTACATATCCTTCTATTCTTCTGTCTATCTTCCTATCTTTCATATCTATCCATCTATCCATCTACCTATCTACATATCCATCTATCTATCTATCCATCTGTCCATCTATTCTTCTATCCATCTACCTATCTATCCACCTATTCATCTATCTACATATCCATCTATTCTTCTGTCTATCCACCTATCAATCCTATCTATCCATCTATCCGTCTATGCATCTACCCCTCTTTCAACCTATCTAACTAGTTCACCATAAATTCCCGTTTATGTGCTTTCTTTAACATGAAATTCGGTCTTTTGATAACTCGTAACTGAGGTCAAGTAACTGTCTGGTTCTTGTATAGGAATGTACACCCGAGCAAATGGTCGATTTCCCTCGCAGGATGAGAGACTGGCTGTTTAACGTGATGCGCGATATGGCCGACCGGAAGGAGCTGAGTCAGCATTACGAAAACATGGAACGAGAAGCTGAGAAGGATCGCACCCGCAAATGGGCTAACGCGGCTATCTGGAAATTCTGCGATTTGGACGGAAGTCCTCCCGATCGGTATCATTTGGTTATCATTGTAATGTTAATAAAACTGGCTTTGCGATACTGGTATATTGCAATCAAAATTGATGGTTACGTATAGTTTATACTTACTAGTTTTAATAGTTTATACTTATATTGTATTATATTACTGTAACGATTTAGTAAATATTTCCAAAACAGGAAAGTATCCCGTCATGAACTGTTCCCAATCCGTGCACCTTTGGTGACTCTGGAGCAATGTATCGGTCCGTTCCTCGACACGTGTGACCGGAACAACGACCATTTCATCACACTGAAAGAATGGGGCAAATGTCTGGAACTGGACGAGGTACAACACTGTCTCTTAACCATTTAACATAATGAAAGTTAACTCTTACATGATTACAGAGTGAACTGGAAGACAAGTGCGAGGCGGTCCGCGGTTAAACTGCTGGAAAACGGCATTCTCTGCTTTTGACTTAATTAGATTCATTTAGAGCTGCGCTTGGGAGGGTGTAGTTTAATTGTTTTACAACCTGATTAAAGTTATAGTAATCGCCCTCTTACATCAATTGTCTGAAGATTGATTAGAAACCTATATACAGCTGATCCGAAATACATTGAATCTGAACATCTATTTGTACAGTGAATGTACGGTACTTTACTATACAACAAGGGTATGCATACCCGCTATGCCTGCTAACTGCTAACTGCTAACCTCTAATTGCCTTGCATAATTGTTCCACGTCTAAATGTCGTCCATTCATTGCTGAAAACGGTACGTTTTGGACAATACTACTCATCGCCCTTAAACGCTGTACATGTACTTCAGAAGCGACTCGTTTCACCTCACACGCTAAGCTAATCATCTGACAGACTGGCTTCAACGAATAATGGATAGCCATAATAACATACAACACAGACAACTTCCTGAAGATATCCGTCAGTGTCAGTGTTTCAAAAGCGACAATTTGGTATTCCAAGTCTCATTGTAACACTATGCGTACTTAGTTAAGTTAAGTGTGGTAATAACACTGGTTTAAGTTTACCGTAGCTGGAAGTTACACAAGTTACACAAAGAGGATTGCGGTTGTCTTCAAACACAACTGATCTTTAAAAATCGCGGGTGATTGATGTACCCTCGACCTCGGAAACTTCAGCATTACACGAACATCATTTCCAATTCATTGCTTATAACGGGTAGGCAATGTCAGTACTGCTTGTTCACCTCGTTTGGTGAAGCCAATCAGTAGTTTATTTGGATATCGATTACAGTTTTACCCGAACATGTACCATAAACGATATCAAAGCGACAACAATCAGTCTGTTTTTTTCTATATAATAAACATAGTATGATTATAGAATTCCTAGACTAGTAATTAGCTAAAGAACTGGCAGCACTAGTTAAGTGAAAAGTTCAAATTAGCAAAAAAGCAGAGCTAGTTAAATTTACCGTTGCAATCTAATATGAAAAATAGGAAACTGTTTAAACATTCAAGGTTATTTAAGTTAAAATGCAGAGGATCCATAAGCATAGATAGGGGATTGCGGCTGTCTCTGAAGCTGCTGCTGCTGCTGAAAGCCAGGATTAAGGCGAGGCTCATTAACCGGGAAGTTTCTGTTTATCGGCATGGTGTTACTGCGTCGTAGACTGTTTTGCATAACAGGACCGGCGGTTGATTGACGGTAAACTGGATTAATGGCCTGGATTCGGGGCAGGAGTTTCCGAATGGGAGGTTCTCGGACGTATTCCTGCGGGTTGGTAAGCATGTTGTCCGTCTGAGTTTGTTTCCTGATGACTGCTTGCAAAGTTGCCAGTTTCATGATGTCGGCGTCGTGCTCTTCCGTAAACCAGTTAACGTTACAAGCCTGTATATCAAACGTAAAGTCTTTATTACGTCGTAGAGATATTGTTTAGAATAGGATTCATGGGTGCTGTAATAGGAGCTCTAGGAGTGTCTAACTATCTATCTGTCTATCTGGGTAACTACCTGTTTACCCCTTACCTGTCTACCTGTTTAGAATCCCTACCCTAACCTTAACTATCTATCACTCGTCCCTCTATTACCGTCACCCTATCTCCATCAGTCTATCTATCTATTCATAAATAACCATCTGTCTATCTATCTATCTCTCTATCTACCTATCTCTCTCTATCTCTCTATCTATCAGTCTATCTGTCTACCTGTCTATTTGTTTATCTGTTTATCTCTCTATCTAACTGTCTATCTATCTCTCTATCTCTCTGTCTATCTCTCTATCTCTCTATCTGTCTATCTCTATCTATCTATCTGTCTATCTATCTGTATATCTCTCTCTATATCTCTATCTCTATCTATCTCTCTAATTATCTATCTATCTCTCTATTTCTCTATCTTCCTATCTATCTCTCTCTAACTCTATATCTCTATCTTCCTATCTATCTCTCTATCTCTCTATATCTCTATCTATCTATCTGTTTATCTGTCATATCATATTGTGACACGTAATAAATTCTACTACAAATAGATCACAATAAAATAGTGAGATATGTACACTTGTTGTTTTGTTGTTTGTCTGTCTGATTCCGTCAACAAAAACGAACTGTTAAAGAATTACAGTTATACTCTTAACTATAGACTCTTAAAGCTTACCATATAGACTCCAATCGCAACTCCAATAGCCAAACCGACAGCTACATCCTCCCAGTTGACTTTAAGTTCGGCCCAGTCACTTAAGGAAGGCATCATGGCCAAAGCCACAGCACCTGTAGCCAGGAAAGGACGCAGCACGTATGTTCCTCTGGCCTCGAACAGGAAGTGAAGGTACCTGAAGATAATACAAATAATTAACCTTTACTTATTTGCTTTACATTCATCTCATCTTTTAGCTTTTGTTAACTATCTCACTAGTTTGATAAGCAAACTGACCATGCTCCGTAGGTAGCAGCATAAGCGGACATTGTGGCTCTATAACTGGGGAAGGCTCTTAAAGCAACCAGTAACTGGGATTTGACAGTCTCGTTGACAGAAGAGCAGCTCTTGAACTCGGCATCCAAAGTAATGAAACCGTTCGCAGGACATGGTTCACTTCTGAGGCAGGTGCTGAGGAACATCGGCGATGGCCGGCTAATGAACAACTGCAGCATATCGGTGATGATCGAAGTAAGAACAATCCCCGTATAGAAGCAACCTCGAGTGGTAGAAATGTTTAAGGTGTTACTAATCATGTATCGTAATAACAGTTCAGATACCAGCGAATCTTATGATCCTACGCAGCGATTGACCGACGGGACACTTCCCAACCATGACCATCTTCGTAGCGATGATACCCAAGGCCCAGCGTATGGTCTCGCCCATTAGTATCTGCAGACAAAACAGCATATTACCGAAGTGTCCAAGAATGTGAGTAATCTATCTAATCTATCTTACTATCCATCTATCGATCTCTGTATCAATCGGTTTATCTCTAACCAACCACCCATCTACTTATCTCTCTGTCAACCTGTCTGTACAGAGGTGCCGATGCCCACCCGGGTATACGCGGCAGACCCAACCCACCAGTCCCCTGATATCTATAGAAACTTTCCGTTAAACGTACAGCAACATAACAACATAAGTCAGTGTGCTACCCGATTCAACGATGGTGAGTGCAACACAGTTGATCTATGCAAAGGTTTCGAACCCATATCTCAGGTTCATCAGGCAGACCAACCCGAAAACCGACTTGGTTTCTGCGTCATAACCTCTAAAGTACAGAACACAGATAAGATGTTCATTAAGATATCTTAATGGTTACGGTTTCTAACGGGCTAAACACCCCCCCCTGCTGTTGTGGCCGTAGTGGGTACCTTACAATACCATGTGCCAACCAATCACCATTGGGTTACTCGGCAGACATAGATACCTCCAATATACAGATATAGATATAGATAGCCTAGATGTACATGCCTCCTAGGCACCTCTGTGTCTGTATAAGTATATAGTACACTAAAGTTTGTTATAAAGCTCAACGTCTGTATCTGCGGTATATACTTACAACACCGATGGGTGCAGCGAACAGAACGTATAGGAACACGTCTCGGCTAACAGAGTACGGCACACGGTAGTTCTTGGGATCCATTGTTTGAGTGTTGTCGTATCCCTTGCATGGGATTGGGTGGAAGTAAGGCTCGAACAACTGGGTGTCATTAAATCTAAATCAAGTTAACCCGTATTATATCGTAGTATCACAACATTCACAATGATTTTTGTGATTAAATACTCATTTTAATTTGATATCGTCATATTTGCGAGTTGAACAGAAGTAACATTTGGTGACAATAACTCTTAATGTTCACCTCAGATAATAGGCCAACGCTGAAAGTGCAGCCACTGCGACAACTTCGACGAAGAACCTCGGCAGAAACAAGGGTCCGGCCTTACTGACAAACGTCGGATTGATGTCCTCCTCTTCTTTCTCGGCAACTTCTTCTTTAACTCCATTAGCCAACCCGCTTTGAGTTCGTACTTTCATCTCGCTTGCAGTCTCGGGGAACTCGGAGAAAGTACCGTTGCTGTACGCGTAGGAATCGTACTTGGTATTCTGTTTATTGAATTGAAGGTTGTTAAATTGTCTTGCTGTCAGTGTAATCATAATTGAGCTAAGTTGTAATTTATTTCCAAAAAATGGTTTGAATCAGTCTGTCTATCTGGCTATCTATCAATTTGCCTATTTCGATTGTTGGTCATATATTTGTTTGAACCACCTACCTGGCTATCTATCTGTCTATTTGCCTGTCTGTCTATTTGTCTATCTATCTATCTATACTACCTATCTATCTATCTATCTGTGTATCTATCTATCTATCTATCTAACTGTCTAACTATCTATCTGTGTATCTATCTACCTATCTGTCTAGCTATCTTTCTATCAATCTATCAATCATCAATCTATCTACCTATCTGTCTATTTATATATATAATTATCGAACTAACTATCTATCTGTTTGTCTAATTTCTGTCTATCTATCTATCTATTTATTGATCTATTATCTATCTACCTATACTAGTCTACTACCTATATCTATCTACTGTCTATCGTGCATCTAACTACCTGCCGAACTATCCTTATATCTATTTATTTACTAAAGCTGTACGTTCCTACGCTTTACTATCTACCTATCTTTCCGCGTTGCTATTTTATTCCAAGTGGTTTTGACTGTTCATTAAACTAGGAATTAACTTCGCACAAGAACCGATTTCACTACTCGCGACAAAGACTTGTTAAGACGTGAAGTGTTCACACACCTGCATCGTACTGAACTGCAGATAACCAACAGAAATGATCAGAGAATTAGCGCTTTTTCGCGCTTACTTCACCTATGTCGTAAAAGCAATTGACGCTTGACTGAGCCAAGCATTTTCAGCGCTGACTATCAGAGGTTACCTTATCAGTAAGGCTTGGCTCACCTGCTGTCCATCTTACTGAGATAAGGGGATTTTTCCGTGTGTTTCTGCAGTTTTTGTTTTCTAGTTGAACAAGGAGTGTAGTTTTCCTAAGGTTTCGCCTATAGACGGCTGATATATTAAGTTACAAACATTTGTACACACGATACTGCAGATTAGCAAGCTGCAGGTACGTGTGAAGCCATATCACCTATTACGATTCTCTTTGTAAACTGTTCCGAATTTTCCAACATAGAAAGTTAGAATAGGTAGGTGACGTACGAACGTAGGTAGATGGATGAATGGATGGATAGATGAAAGAGTTAGTTAGATAGATAGAAAGAATGATGGATAGATAGTTAAACAGTTAGATAAATAGATAGATAGACAGATAGATAGATGTGCAGATAGATTGATACCTGTTCAGATACAATACAGACGTAGATAGGTTATTAAAGCGATAGCTAGACTGACAGACTGATGATTGATTAGTAGATGGAGTAGATAGATAGTTGAACAGAGAGAAGATCCACAATGGAATAGAAATAAGTAGACGAACAGATAAAGTCGAACGGATCTGCAGATGCATACTTAGATGGATAGATGGATAGATGGACGAATAGAGTGCAACACATACAAACAGATGGACAGAAAGATAGGTAGACGATAGATATAGATATAAAACCGCAATAAATTACCGTGGTTCTCAGACCTCGATTATCGATTAATGCGCTTTCAAACGCATGACGCAAATGCCTCAAAAAATAAAAAGTAAAAACAGAAAAGCTGTCAAGGTTTTACAGATAAGCTAAAGCAGCCGGTGACCACTTATGTGACACATTATTATCTTAGTGAGGTGACAAATCAATTCTACTTTCCTTGTTATCATCAACTGCTAAAAGGTATAGTTCCACTTAGACCATAACTTTCCAAATGAAAAGTAATTCCGTATATGTTTAAATAACACGCCGAAGAATCAAACTTCCTGCTTGTACATAATAGATTAGCTCTTCGAGCAACACTGGTGCGTACACTTACATTATGAATGGCTTAAGTGCCAACGAACGCATCATCATTGAGGAAGGTTTTGCTTACATTCTAATTACTCAACGAACGGATCGAAGCAAGTCATTGATCCCCACCCGAATGTATTTAAGGTCACCTTCGCCGGATGTCTCTGATGGCTGCTCCATGGTGTAAGGCCCAATCGTTCCAGTCGTTTCCTGCCTACAGTCCCCCCTGAATAAGGGCGTCAAACTTTCTCGCTTGTATCTTTTTAAGCAGTGTCCCTATAAGAACGAAAATTTATCCCAAATATCACCTCATGCACTAGAACTCAACTGCAAATTTTCAATCCATTCAAACAAGTAGTTTTTCTGATATTCAATGTCAAAGTCTGGATGTGAACTCGATTCAATATGTGGTAGACTGTACGCAGTCGCTGGATCGTTCCAAGATGCCGGTCCGAGGATCGATAGCACCCTGCTACGCAGTTTGTAGTGGTGTCAGTGTCAAAGTTGGATCGGCGTGAGGTAGTCTGCATCATCTTTTACTGACTTGGAAACTTTTGATCGACTTGTAAAACTGGGAAGGTTGAAAAATGGCTTTTATGATGCCCGTTGTTCGTAAAGACTGGGATGTCTATGGGAAGAATCATCAACGACGTTGTTCGACTGGAACTTGCGCCGCCCGTCAATCGATGTCTTGTCCGCGTACTCGCCAGGTTTGGATACCATTATCTATTGATTGATCCTTGACCCTATCGATCTGTGGTATAGAAACGAGGAGAAATATTTATTGGGATCCAGTGAGAACCTATCGACTTGTAACAAGTGCGCTGAGCATGAAAGCAGTCTCTTAAAGTTGTACCTTAGTATCTATTATGGGAAGTTTCAGTGGAGGTTCCCGGACGAAAATGGAGCTAGTTCCGATGCAGATTAAACTGGCAGCGGAACTAGTTCAGCAAAATGAACCAGTTCTGAACTAGTAAAGAAGGAAATCGGATCGGGTGAGGGAAAATTTCTAAAATTTCCAGATGATCCGAACTAGTTATGAACGAGGCCTGAACTAGGTCAATTTGTCTTTGAAAAAAACTTTTCCTAAGTTTTTCTCGAGTGATCAGCAACTAGTTCCAAACTAGTTAACTAACAAGTTAACCGTGTGCAACACGTGATTCAAAGGCATGTCCAGCATGAATTGACTTGACCGTAAACTAGGTACCCACCAGTTCGCAACTAGTTTGCCGACTCAATCTTCACATGCTATGGCAGTGTTCTACCTGGAAGTTACCACAGTGTTTATCAAATGGCAGACTAGATCCTGCACTAGTGTTCTGAAAAGTTTAGCAAAAAATGTTCACACGAGGGCTGAACTAGTTGTAAACTAGTTCACTAACAAGTTAACCGTGTGCAGCACGTGATTCAAAGGCATGTCCAGCATGAATTGACTTGACCGTAAACTAGGTACCCACCAGTTCGCAACTAGTTTGCCGACTCTTCCTGCCCATGCTATGACAATGTTCTGCCTGCAAGTTACTACAGTGTTTATCTAATGGCAGACTAGATCCTGCACTAGTATTCTGAAAAGTTTAGCAAAATATTCACACGAGGGCTGAACTAGTTGTAAACTAGTTTACCAACAAGTTAACTGTGTGCAGCACAAATGTTTGACCGCACGCTGAACGCCAATGTACATAGCAAGGAACTATGATTATCACTAGTTCCCTATTAACTCTCTTTTCACCGCATGCCGCATCAGCAACGTTTGACTGATAGTGGTGGACTTAAGCGTTCACTTGTTTGTTGTTACGTACCTTTAATAACCCAGAAACTCATGTATTATCTATGCGCAAATGTATTAGTATGCGTACAACTGAAAAAAATTCCACTTAATGGGACGAAATAACAAACTTAATTGTCAGAAGTCATAACAATCTTGGTCAGAAATCAGAACAAACCTCGAATCAGCTGTTTTCTAACTTTCAAAATATATCGATTGTTATCATGATGAAATTGGCATAAGTAAAAATATACTATTATTTAATATCATTATGTATGGAAAATTAATATTATAATTATATTTCACTTAACTGTAAAGTAGTTTGTTTCATAAATATAAAAATCGTATAATAAATTAATATTTAATGAACGGCAACGTAGGATTCGATGCCTGTGTTTTCTTTCTTGAATAGCTGACAATCTCGGTTTCTGTCTGCTTGAGCGACTGTTGTGCCCGTCCACGTTGTGACCTCGTGAGTCGAATCGAACACGTGTTTGGCATTTTTACACGCATTATAAGCTATGCCTGACTGGGCATTAGTTTATTGGCACGCAAAAAACAACGCGCCAGCGCAGTTCAGCATTGTGAAATCGGAAGATGTGGTGGACAAGACTTTGCTGACAGACCCGCGGTCTGTAGGCCGGGTCCAGTATGGCGAGAAATCCTACAAAGCCCAGGTGCTGGCCATTAAACGGGTATTCGTTTTCGGAACGGAAATTCGTGGCCATTAACAGTAAGTGAAACTTATCGAGTACTAGTTTGTGTTTCTATACATTTGGGTTCTCTGTCTGTGTGTCGTAATTTATGCATTAAATTTTGTAATTGGAATGATCCAGAGAAGAAGTCGTTCCTCGAGTCACGGGTAGATGCATTGATAGAAAAATATGTGCAAGGCCACCAAACTGCCAATTCTCAGCCGAGCCAGGATGTCGTGGAGAGCTTCGAAGATTTTTTTGACGATGAACCAGAGATATGTTAGTTATGCAAGTAACTTCAAACTAGATGTACAATTTCATATATTCTAC
>JAIQCU010001804.1:0-17700 GCA_022114935.1 Leptestheria dahalacensis
CCGCGAACACTTCACCAAGTTCGGTGTTGACCTCGTCCAGAACCTGGCTAAGCGCGGTGTTGCCCAGGGTGACTTGGCCGCCTGGAGGCAGGTGCTGCCCACCCTCCTCGAGCAGGTCATCGACAACCTGAACTAAACTCTGATATTCTCGCACTTTCCCCGACTGGATTGATTCTTCCCCTGTCTCTCAGACATAAAAATTTATCCTTAACCTTCTGTTTTGATTGAGGATATAATGATTTTTCTCAATATACTGGCACTTTGCAAAGATTCGTTAAGTTTTCTTTCAGTATCTCTTGTATAGTTGAATCAGATGCACAAGAATTTTTTAATACTACTGCTACATACAATCTAATTAGCTTACCAAGCAACTAGTTAGCTGCTAGCTTTAATCATTTATCTGTTTAAATATATCGTTTTATCGTATTTAACCAAGTAGCTGACTGACTAAACAGCTAACTAGGCAAATATAAAGTATAGGTTTAGCTAACAAATATTTTATTACTATGATACTTCAATTATATAACGCGGTTACAAATTAGAATTTAACTAAGTAGCAATTCAATTGACTAACTCAGCAAATTATTAATGACTTTTTGGATCAAAGCAGACTTTCAATATAAAACTTAACAAGTTCACTTCTTTCGCAGTGGATAAGAATTGCTAAAACTCGCCCAAATCCAGCAAGCAGACGGTTAGCAGTAGGTCGTTCAACAGGTCTTCTCGACCTGCTGGTTTTTGCATTGGGCATATAAGCAATGCCAACTTTTACAGATTCTTTAGTCAAGTTCGTCATACTGAATCAACAAGATTGTTATATTACGTAAACTATCAACTATTATCTGAATTACGTAAAAATAGTTGTTATTGAATCGTCTTTTTGATCGCAATAAAATCATAACTGTATCAATAATAACAACATCGATTTGCATTGAATGCGATGTGTAATTTAAATTAAAACAATAAAAGATAATAGCTTAGGAAGCTTAATATTTCATCATTACTAGATTGCGTAATAATTATAATTACCGGTCGGTAACAACACCTTAGAGTACTAATAGGCACCTTTGATGAACTACGATGATTTAACGCCTTAATCTTCCTCAGTTTAAAAATCTCCATCCCATAGCTTGACCTGATTGTTCGTTTGGGATGATTTTGTTAATGAAATACCAAAAGAACATGGAAAGTATAGTACCATAGAGCGATTCACCAGTTTTTCAATTCACAACATTACAGGCATAATATTAAAGATAAGGTCGTCATTACTAAAACTTAATTACATTAACAATACAATGAATGACGAGAGGAGTATTACTGGACCTGCGGCTCGCTCAGCAACAACGGGTCGAATTCGACGAAGCTCCCCTGTTCCAGCACTGCGTGGTGCCAGCCAACGAGGCCTTTGCGGTCACGTCGACATTGATAACAGCATTACGCAGTATTGATTACATCGATGAAATCATAACAGCATGCCAAGTCAAACTATAACATCAGCTTCAACTTACGAATAGAGATCAAGGTTATAAAGCGATATCTTAAACCTTGTAGTAGGATTACACAAACTACTTCAAGTTTAAGTCAAACTATATGACGAGTTTAGTTCTATAGTGAAACAGTTAAGAAGAACCCTTTAAAGTTGATGTATCTATCTACCCACCCATCTACTAATCTATGCATCCATCTATCTCTATCCATTTATCCCATGTATCTATCTGCCTACATCCCTGTTCAAATACATTGCAAGTCGAATGAATATATTGAAAGTATGTCGTCATATCAAGTGTATTTGCTATGGGTTAGATAGCCCCCCAGCAACAGTTATTGAACAAGATCATGGAATGATGACAGGGCATATCATATGTTGTATCTGTTTTGCAACTTGGACACACAAAAAAACACATATGCTGGTTTACTGTAACGTAACCTCTGGAAGGTCGTCCGCCCATAAGAGAGCCGTTTCTCTGTGTTTTTCTGATATCCTCTGGAAAAGGTGCAGAGGTCAGACGTGGCAAAAAACAAGTGTCCAAATGGCCGGGGGAACCTTGCTATATAAATGGAGGAGCTGGAGAACTGTTTTGAACACATCGCAGCACTTCGCCGCATTGTTTCAAGATGAACAAGTTCGTCGTCTCCGTTCTACTGGCCACCGCTGTTCTTGGAACAGTAAGTATATTTCATTCAGTTATATATCGATTCCTGTATTAATATAATTAAAGTTTATAAATATGATAGATAATTAACCTATTCATAAATAAAATAGTTACATTACATGAACGAAGTGTTGATGTATTAGCATTTACATTCGCGTTGAAATTTTATACATGTTGATTTAGGTAATAGTTAATCAGATTCTAATTACCATTTTTTAATTGGAACTGTGCGATAGAGCGGCGAGGTGTGCGTCAGCGTTACCCCAGAGCAGCGCTCCTTGATCCAGGGATCGTGGGACATCGCTAAGCGTAACGGTAACCTCGCTCCGGACACTTTCATCAGGTAAGCTTTCCACTACCAATAACACGATTTCATGACGTAATTAAAAACGAATAAGCAAATTATCAATCTAAATATCATATTGAAGTTCGCCATCACATTGGAACACGAAACATGCTCGAGTACACATAAGCTAATGTAATTAAATTTTAAAGGAATTACATATAAACTATATTCTATAGGCTATCCTTGCGATTGACGGTTTACACTAATGAATCTTGATGTTGTTGAACAGCCTCTTCAGAAGGAACCCCAGCTACCAGCAGATCTTCGTCCGCTTCGCCGATGTCCCTCTTGATCAGCTCAAGGTCAACGGAGACTTCTTGGCCCAGGCTTACACCGTGGCCGCCGGTCTGAACGTCCTCGTCGAATCTCTTGGCAGTGATATCCTCCTCGCCCAGCAGGTCACTCACCTCGGTATCGCCCACAAGTCCCGCGGCGCCCAGGCCTGGCATTTCGATGTAAGTTAACTTAAAGGGACATTGGATATTACATTAATTACCTGGCCAAAAAGTATACAAGAAATTAAGGCGTTCTCGTGCAGTCTAGCGCAATAAAGAAAGGGGTTCTTGCTAGGGAATAGTCGATCGCTTATGGCATCAAAGTTTTCGCAGATATAGCAACCCAAAAAATACCATATGTAGTACTAGTAGTACTCAACACGTTAGTAAAGTTTGGTTCAAGTCGGTGCGGAAGTTTCGCCAAAATAAAATCCTAAATGTTGAAGATCTACGGCAGTGCCCGTCAATTATGTGATGTTTAAGGTACGAAATAACGAAGTTGTTGATGCAGTTTTCCGCTAAATTAATTCATGTAAATGTGTTTGTTCTAATTAGTTTTTTAGCTTAAAACCATTCTAGTTGTTTCAAGGATTACACGACCATTTCGAAAAGCTAGTATAAGTTCTACTGCGTAGTGTAGAAACCAGTATCGTGAGAACTATACTCTGATGTACGATACGTAGTATTATGGTACATGGTAAGGTAGGTAGATAATGCATTGGATATTATCTATATGAATGATTAAACTAATGTAATTGATGTAGGAACTTGCCGCCAGCTTGGTTGCCACCCTTAAGGCTACCCTTGGCGATGCACTTAGCCCTCAGGCCGAGGATGCCTGGATCGATACCCTGAACGCCGTCAACAAGGCCATCGTTGCTAACCTTAAGTAAGTCAAATAAAGAATCTCCCATATGAAGCAACGTACTAAAACTGGAACTTATGATACCGTATAGGGACCGCGCTGATGTTGTGAACCCCGAGACTAACTTGACCCCCAACCAGGTGAAGACTGTCCAGGCCAACTGGGCCACCGTCCGCGATCAGCGCCAGAAGCTCGGAGAGGAAGCCTTCGCTCAGTAAGTCATGATAGATTGCCGCTGTATACTGTCTAGAGAATCTTACCGAGGAAAAGTTGTTTGTGCTTGCTGCTCCCAGCTTTTCCAAGACATAGCCAGCCAAAAAAATACCAAGTGCACAACTGGTAGTACTTGATAACCTGGTAAAGTTTCGTTTGAATCGGTGTGTTAGTTTCACCAACGTAAAATCCTCCAGTCTGAAACATTACCGTGATTGCCCGCCATATGCTCTGGACTTAACTTGTTCCCAAAAGAGACAATCAGTTCAATGTGTTGTTGTACAGGCTCCTTTCTGACAACCCGTCGTACATCGCCCTGTTCCCCAAGTTCTCCTCCGTTGATGCCGCTGCTCTGACTGGAAACGCCGAGTTCCAGAAACAGGTCACTGCTGTTGTTGACCGCCTGGATGACCTCGTGTCCCGCCTGGACAACGACTTGGTTCTGGTCGGTGAGCTCATCTACCTGGGACACACCCACTTCCCCCGCAAGGTGACCCGCGAGCACTTCACCAAGTTCGGTGCCAACCTGGTCCAGGGTCTGGGCAAGCGTGGTGTCTCGCAGGGTGACCTCGGCGTCTGGAGACAGGTTCTCGCCACCCTTTTGGAACAAGTTATTGACAACTTGAACTAAATTCAGCCCTACAGGTTTTCAGATTCTTCAAACTACTGAAAGCTACTCGTCTTGCTGGTTGAGTTACTCTTTTTTGACATTCACTTTTCCTTGTTGCAAATTTTTTTTGGGTTGAAATCCCTTCTTCTTTTTCAATAATCCAACAGTGTGGTGGGGACTTCTCTCAGATTCTAAAGAAATACACAGCAAATTAAAATCCTTACCAGGCTGAGTTGAATTTACACCTACTAGTGATACAAGGCAAAGCACTAGTTTTTTTTTATGATACTAGGCGTTTCTTGTAAAGTTACAGTGTCTGCACCAAGAAAAGAGCGTTAGTTCGTATTAGTCAGTGAAACTAGTAACTTTAAGCGAAAATAGTTTATACAAGATGTTCATCTTGACGTTAGTAACTTAATTATCCTTTTATGCTAACTTTGTTCAATTATACATAGGCAGCAATCTAGTATTAGTAACCCAAGTCATTAAGCTGTGGCGACGTGCGAAATAAGTAACTTGGAAGTCCATATGACTCGTACTATAATTGCAATTCAATTAACTTACTAATGATTTTCCACCGGGTTGATAATTTTAAATTGCTAATTGACTTTTTAAATTAAAATGATTGAACGAGATCGTTATGATTCAGTGACCTGGTTACTTGACTGACGCACGAGTTACTTAAATGAAGTCGATGGAAATCGTACTTGCTTCGTGATTCGAGGTACTCCTAAATGACTGATGGTATGAACTGCTCGTCAACGACTTAATAAAGTTACGCAATAACTGACTCGTATGACTCAAATAAAGTTCATGCGACACTTGCAGAGTGGTTCAAAACAATGACTCAGTGACTCATCAGATCGGTTCAAGACTTGATTACAACTCTTAATGACATAATCGAATCGATTAGTCCCATAGATCTTTATCAAATTACAACTAGAATGAACAATAAAGATGTCTTTTTAGTTCATTGATTGTTGACGAATGAACGAGTCGTCCCATTTCAGTACATCAAACCGTTGGTGACTCACTGACTCAACTAGATCTTTAAGGACCAGGCAACAGATTGCAATGAACTTGTAAAGTAGACATAACTCGTACTGATCTGGTGAACAGTTCATCTTAGTCAATAAGAACTATCACTAAATGCCATGTAAGTGATTCGTTAACCATCTGAAACAAGCTGAAAGGATCCAAGTATGTTCGCTTACGTGTTACTGACCTGGGTTACTAACCAGATTCATTTACTTCGCTTTACATTCGTGGTGCTTCTACTTCACAAGCTCTTCTATGGTAAAATTTAGACTTGCCTTCGCATCACGTAGATGTGAATCTAACTGTGTTGCTCGGTATGGTCGCTAGGTGATATCAACGTTAGGCCGGGTGATGATAACCTGCAATAACACAGACAAATCAGTTGACATTTGAGTTCATTGGTTTAGGTCTACTTATTCGTTTGATGTTGACAAGTTCATTCTCACAGCAAAACCAAGGCTTAAATATAAATGATATTCATCTATGGTAACTTTTTTTTCTATATTTATGAAAATTTTGTTTTATGCATTTAACGTTAGATGTATACCAACTATTATTATAGTTTGTGTTGTGTATTTGAGAATGCTCGATAGCTGAAACTATATGCAAGTTACATGCAAAGGGATTTTTTAACAAACTGCATTTATAACTAGTAAAGGGATTACATTTAGGTCGTGTATCTACAGTGCAATTCGTTAAGTACCCATTGAGATTAAATTTGAATTACGGTACGACTTGATGCTTAGACGAAGGATTATTACGCGTGCTGTACTTCAACTGGGATGGGTACATTCACAAATCCATTTTTCTCAGTGATTTCTACTTGTAATGAATTAAACGTAGAGTGTTCTAACTTTGAAATAGATTGTATAGTAAACTGGTGACCCGAATGTGAAGCAAATTCAGTTGCGTTCACGGTACACACACACTACAGTAATCATAAGTCAGTGTAGGTAACTGATCAGTCACACTGTAATCCCAGTGTAAAAATCAGCAGTTCAACCAGCTCTGAGTTCCAGTCAGACCGTTAGCAGTATGTCGTTCAGTCGACCTGCTAATTTTTTCACTGGGGGAAGCAGGAGTTGCTGAAACTGCTAAACAAAGAGAAGCATATCGCTCATTGGTAACTGACAGTTGCTTGCTTATAATTTACAGTGGAAACCCTGCGAATACTCCCTGTCATAAGGTCAGTGCACAAGGCAACACGTGAGAAGGACGACACGTGCGAAGTTCGAATAGTCTAGTCTGCTGTTGCTTCTTTACTATTAATGAATTATTACTAGTTTGGAATTGACTACTATTTCACTTGTAGTATGAATCTAATACTTGGTATGAAATTGTTACTTTATCTTAGTACACATTTTTACTAATTACTGGAAATTTACTAGTATTTTATAACAGGATATAGTTGTAACTAGAATATTTGAAACTGTCATTATCTCTTTTACCCGTAAGGTGCAAAAAGTAGGTTAAGAAGTTGAAAAAGAGTCAAAAGTATCAAAAGCAGGTCAATGTTGATTTCGAATGCTACAAACTTTGACGATAATATTAAGTATGTCAAAAAATTGTAAGTTAACATCTCGTCCCTTCAGTTATCTGCTAAAATAGTTCTAAGAAGTTGTTAGTAGTGTTTTGGAAAGAAATACTGCAGTGCGAATTTTTACGTTATAACGGCGCGAATCCTACAGGAAAAGCTTCAGCCCGATGAGTTTGCGAACAATCCATCTCGAAGTTTAGCTTCATTTCTGCTAGGCACGTAATACCCTTTCGAGGGTGTCACAACATTAAGTTAACTGCTCGACTGCCTGCTTCAGTGTAGGCTGGAGGCAGCGGAGTGAGTATCGAGAATGGTTCGTTCTACGTGGTTTCTCTCGTCAGCACATTTGAAAAGACAAGTGAACGCAAGTGACTACGCTAATAACTGCACGTCGCTAGGGTCACAGTAAGTCATAAGTAAGCGTGTGTCGACGTGACCGAAAAACTTCTAGTGTCAACAGTAAACAGCAGATCCTCGGGTATAAAAAGCCTCAGATTGGACATTGACAAGCATCGCAGTCTGCTGCAGTCTTCCTCAACATGTTCAAGCTGGCCCTCGTCCTCCTTGCCTTGGCTCTTGTTGGCACTGTAAGTAATCTTTCATTTTTGGTAAGTTATGACAATAACATACAGCGTTAATTTTGACTCTGTTTAAATATATAGGATGCCTGTGCCACAGTCACCAAGACTCAGGCCGATTTGATCCGCCAATCATGGGACATTGCAAAGCGGGATGGTAACCTTGCTCCCAAGGCGTTCATTAGGTAAGAACGGTTCGGCTTCCTCGGTTAATTTCCGGTGCAGGTGTACCTTGCTCCTTACTGTTTACTCACCTGCTGTTCTTTGCATCAAGAACATGGTACCATCTAACCCTTAAGTAGTCTTAAAACAGCTTAGCTGGTATCTGACGTCATCAGCTAGTGCGGTATGTTATGAGATGGGGTCCGGGGGGAGAAGGGGTGGAAATGAGAACGACTAATACAGACGAAAGAGGGTATGTTTGACGAATTAGAGATGAATGAATGGGATTTTGGTTTGATGAAATACTAGGGTTTGACACACAGAAGGGATATAGTATCGGGCGCACTGGTTACCATGTCAATGCGACCGCCAGGAACGGGGTGGGACGTGATTTATTGACCCTACAGGTTGGAGTGGGTTAAAGGGTTTAGGACACCGTTAGATATGGATAGGGTTAAGTCCAATAGCACGAATTACTGCTGCGGTCACAGTTAATTAACAATGAACTCTTAAAAGTAAACACGAGATAAGACATATTTTTACATTGTGAAAATTATAAGATATAGTTATAATTAAACGAAATTTTCTTGAAGGATCCGCTTATAATGTCATCCTTTCTTTCACTGCTAACAGGTTCTTTAGCGACCACCCCGAATATCAGAAGCTCTTCTCCAAGTTCGCCGACGTACCCCTAGACCAGCTGAGTTCTAATGGAGACTTCCTGGCGCAGACTTATACCGTCATGGCTGGCTTGAACCAGGTCGTCGAATCTACTGGTGACCTTCTCGCCACCCAGCTGGCCCATCTCGGCGTAGCCCACGTTTCCCGTGGCGCCATGCCTTGGCACTTCGACGTAAGAACTCTTCTGCTTAGTACCAGCTTAATGCTATTATTCAAGCTGAGCTTGTCCAAGTAACTGGATGTGTCAGTACAAGTGGGTAGGTTATAATAGACGCTGAACACTCGGTTGCATTTAGGCTTTCGCCAGGGCTCTGGTGGTTACCCTTAAGGAAGAGCTCGGTGAGCATCTTTCTCCCCAGGCTGAGGATGCTTGGATTGATGCCCTTACCATTATCAACAAAGTCATCGCTGCCAACCTCAAGTATGACCATAATGAAATCTCGCGTATTTACCATTAGCCTCGTCGCATGATCCTGGTTTTAATTTTGCCCTCGGGGGATAGAAGGTAGGGGACTTCTATTTGGCTGAACTTTCTATCGCCGGAGGGTTATATTGAAGCTAGGGTTCGCTGTCGCGACGGTGGCTTTATTTCAACTGGTAAGTTTACCCTGACTGTTCTGTCGTATCTAGGCCTGTTGGTGACGTGGTTGATGTCCAGACCAAACTGACTCCCAACCAAGTCAAGGCTGTCAAGGCTGTCTGGGCTAAGGTCCGCAGCGATCGTCAAAAGATTGGCGAGGAAACCTTGATCAGGTATCGCCCATAAACGTCTAACACACATAACTACTTTACTACATAACTACACATTCTTACTTTGATCTAGTTCTATTTAAACTAGTATGAAACCCGTATAATGAATCTCATATGCATATACCACATACCATAACCGTTTACCATATATTCAGCACAAGTAAAATTCTAACCATATAGCGTATGTTTGGCCAGTTGAATTCCTGGCAGACACTAACATGTATTTTGTGCAGCCTTTTCCAGCACAACCCATCGTACCAGGCCCTCTTCCCCAAGTTCGCTTCTGCCGCCAATGTTGCTTCCAATGCTGAATTCCAGAAGCAAGCCGCTGCTGTGGTTGACCGTTTGGACGACCTCGTGGCCAACTTGGACAACGACCTGGTTCTTGTAGGCCAACTCATCTACCTGGGACACACTCACTTCCCGCGCAGAGTCAACCGCGAGCACTTCAGCAAATTCGCTGACGAGTTTGTCCAGGTCTTGGCTAAACGTGGAGCCAGCGCTGAGGAGCAGGCTACCCTCCGTGCTGTTCTCAGCATCCTTATTGGACAGGTTATCGATAACCTGCACTAGATTCGAACCCGCTGCCCAACCTTGGCTCAAAAACTTGTCCGCTTTAACAGATTCACATAATGATTCATGGGATTTTTTCGTAAAAAAGTACATTGGGGAATGTTGAATAAAACAAAGCATTGACCAAACTTTTCTTTGCTCATTTAATTTTTTTTCAGTACACGTAATCACCACGAATGCTTCTTGGGAAAAACTATCTGGTCGTTCTTATTTGGTGCAAAAACTAAGTCCTCAATGCTCGTAAGAGCCTTTCATATCTACAACAGGTTAAGACCATTAGAAATGCGTGTATTAATCACGAAACAGTATCTGTTGTCTAGATGAAGCAAAATAAACTTGTTCAGTGCTGTACTGGAGCTACTTCCAACAGTTTCTGGACGAATCTTGTAATGTGACCTGCAAATTCGAGGGAGTCAATAGTTTCTTTAAAATACAGGACAATAAAGTACTTCTTACCCATTCCCGGTATAACTTTCTTGTAGTAGACAAAAGGGACGTAGAAGATCAACCCGGCAAAAATGAAGAAAATCGCGTAGAGGTACTGAATTTGTGGATTATCAATGATGGGAGCGAGAACTAAGTAGACTGAAATGATGAGCACCAGGATGGGAATTATGATCGGAACCTGAATAAAATCATAAGATATATTGGGAAGGAGGATTTTAATTAGAAGTTCATTGATCTATCTTATCGAGCCAACAATTTATAGACTGCATTTGATTTGCTCTTTACTTCGTAAACTAACAAACTTGAGATTCACGTTGAATAGTCTAATCTGTTAACTGTACTGCGATTACTCAACAACCTATGTAAAGTCTAGAGCCAAGAAAAGCTTCCTTTCCTTTCTTTTTCTGCATATGGTACTAACAAACTGACTGTAATGAAACTTAACACGAGCATCACATACGTCTAGGTCTACACAGAGTAATTTTTTGGGTTGCTATATCTTCAAAGCTTTAAGCACAATAGGCAATCAACTTTATCCCAGCAAGAGCCATTTTTTTATCCTATACTGTCCTATTTAAACTGTAAGTTGCTATATCGTTTACATGGATAATGCGAGCAGTCTACGTCAGTAAGGTAACGATGAACATATTTCAGGCTATCCAAAAATGAAATTCAGTGACATACTCTGTATGGCCTTGGTTCATTCTTCTTGGTAAACCTCATTAGAATAAGGGCCACCATAGAAACTCCGTAGAAGATCCACGCGGTGAAGCTGAAGAAATCAATCAAAGTTCCAATATCTCCGGGAATAATCATAATCAGGGCGAGGAAACTCTGAAATAGTAGTAACTGGCCATTAACAAGAGTAAATTTGATAAACCAAATGCTTTGGCAAAGGTTACGTTTAGAATAATAGGAGGTGGTGGAGTAATCCGTCGGATGTGAACGTACGACAGGAAGTCGGGTACATGACCCTCTCGTCCAGCAACGTGGCTCAACCTACGTTACAACACAACATCTAAGTTGGCACCGGCGAACTGGTTCGACTACAAGTAACGATACCTTCCAGCAGTAAAAGCAGATCCGTTAGCTGTTCCGTAGACTGACATGACAACACCGAGCGGGACAAGGAACGCTGCGGGACCCAAAACCCTCTCGGCGAAGCTCTACACCCAGTTAGAAGATAATCACGATACGGTTCAAAAGTCGCATTAATACAAAACAACGAAAATTCAGTTAGTAGCGACAGTATGACTTTATTGTGACATAAGGCGGGGATGGCCTAGCGGTAGTGACCCTGCCGTTTACCGATCGAATCCCTAACGAAGGTGACTCGGACGCGAAAGTTAAGTTATAACAAGCAAAATACATAATTATTATTATTGTGACATTATTATGAATTCGTATAATTTATTATCATAATATTTTTCATACCTATGGGTAACCCATGATTTAACTAATTGTGTTAATAGTTAGTTCAAGTGAGGTACTTACGACAGCAACGGCATCTGAAGCTATGATTTCTTCTACTGAGAGAACCGAGAAATAAGCTACGTTGACCATTATGTAGAAAGCGGCAGTCAATGGGATCCCAATGATAATTGCTCGAGGCAGATTTACGTAAGGATTCTTTAGTTCCTCAGTGACGTAGTTCAAATTGTTCCTAAGATTTCAAGTTAATCAGACAATTAATCAGGCGGTCAAAGAAATGACAATGTGTTTCTGTTGTACCATCCATCGTAAGACCAAAGTCCGCTATAAAATGCCTGCGCTATTTCACCAAAAGATTGCGATGATCCTTCAAACCCTTGCTGGAGATTCTTGACGTTTCCTTTGAATATTCAGATTACAAAAAAACGATTTCGTGAAACTAGCCGTAAACACTTAATGGAACTGTTTTACCAATGGAGAGTTGGTAAATTCCTCCTCCTACGATGATAGCCAGTGCAATCAGTTTCGCTGCCGTGAAAACGTTTTGTACCCTCGTTGCTAACGTTACGCTGAAGCAATTGACAAAGGTCACGATACCTGCATCCAACAGAAATATGCTAAGCTATTTGTCTATCTATCTATCTATCTATCTGTCTATCTATCTATCTATCTATCTATCTATCTATCTATCTGTCTATCTATCTATCTATCTATCTATCTATCTATGTATCTATCTATCTATCTGTCTATCTATCTATCTATCTATTTATCTATCTATCTATCTATCTATCTATCTATCTGTCTGTCTATCTATCTATCTATCTGTCTATCTATCTATCTGTCTATCTGTCGATCTATCTATCTATCTATCTATCTATCTATCTATGCATCTGCCTATCGGACAAAGAACTTTACCAACGCATATAGCGGCCAGAAGGCGATTAACCGTATATTCCATGTCCTCGTCTGGGCACACGCCGACTGCACTGAAGATGGGGCGTGCAAGGTACTTGGCAAAACTCAGCGACAGAATGGCAAGTGCAGATGGTTTAAGCAGCAGGACAGTCAACCAAGCAAACAGGAACGCCATGATAGGTCCAAAAAAGGCGTGCAGAGGTCCAAATGCTTCCAGGTAGTAGGCGTACTCCGCTCCTGATCGCGGAATCAGCGTGCCAAGTTCGGAATAAGCTAAAGCTCCTATGGTAAAAGTAACGAAGATATGATTAGACAGAATCAGTGTGTACCGTCATCTAATTACCACTTTTAGGAGCAAAGTGAAATCTTAAATAAGTGTCTGTTAATCACTTTCACTAGCATTTTCAACAAGCAGAGTAAACAGTGCATATGTTTCCCACTTGTATGTCTAGCGAGACCATAGAATAAACCCTAAGTTAATTAACGTAGACAGTTCACAGGACGTTGCCAAATACGAAAAACTATTGTCAGACCTATCGTACGGTTTCCGTGTTTGAAGGCTTCTCGCGTATCATATTACGCCATACTCTAAGAACGATCCAAGTGGACACTTCAAACTAGTTTAAAGAGGTGAACCATGTTACATATTAGTGTATACCTGTAATAAGTACAGTCTTGAGCAATAAAAAAAGAGTTGACTAGAGAAAAATCATTAGCTATTCCTCCTACATTATTGCAATCGAAAAAAGTACTAGATGTATATCCAGTAGTACTTATTGCACTGATAACGTTTCATGTAAATACTAGCAATTGTTGGGAACATGTTATAACTTGTTCGTATAATCACTATACTGTGATTTTTGGTTAAGAAACCTGATAAAACTTATAAGTTTTGAACCTTCAGGGTACCTCATTTTTATTGTCCAAGACTGTACATTTAACTTTACATTGTCCGGCATTCCCTACCGATAAGCCACTTTTAGAAAATAGTAAAGACCAAATGGGATAAAAAATGCCTTTTCTCTGACATAATTTGGTTACTTGCTTCCATTATAGAACAATAAAGACGCGGGATATAAATATCGTGATGCTGTTATCTTAGAACGTCAATGACTGAACTTTTATCTCTCACAAGATTAGTATACTCAACGCGGCTATATACGGTTGCATAATTCGAGAGTTCGTGTTATCTTTTGAGCCGTCCTGATGTCTCTGTCAGATCCGCTGACAAGTACAAAAGCTGGGCTGATGTGATGAATCCAATCCTTCCTGATAATGTTTTTGTACAGCAGCACATATTCAAGGTAAACAACGATTGTCACTGTAGCGTAAAAGTCAGAAATCCGCAAGAAATCACCTTTTTTCAGTGCTATTCTTTCAGGTGTACCACACGAGTGGAAAGAACTAGAAAACACTTAACTTTAATCTCTATAGTATCAAAACATGGTCTATTACTTGGTAAATCTTGCGTGAATGCAAGTCTGATTTTAAATGAATATAGTTACCAAGCATAGAAAGAATCCCACAGCCTCCCCAGACGACCAAACACAATCCTGGCGACCTGGTTCTCTTCAGGACTCCAGTTGGCGATACGAAAATTCCAGAACCGATCATGGTGCCGACCGTCAGGGCAATACCGCTTGTTAACCCCATCTTATAGGCAAATGCACATTACAAATGTGTTAACACTTCACATATGTGAATTAAGTTTCAATCGACATACCCGGCGTTTGAGTCGAAAGCCATCGTCACTTCCCTGGTCATCCGGTGTCTTCTCCAGGCCTTCGTGAAGAACATCTCTGAATTTCTCGCTGACGGTAGAAGATGTCGAGTCGCTAGTCGAACCTAAATATTCCAAAATTTTTCTTCATTCGGTAAATTAGTATTTGGTTACAATGATTAGGTTCCATGCAAGACTCTTGTATATATAATAATTAATTAATATAGATATTATATAACACGAGCTCTATATCATAAGAATACAACATTAATTCTCATTTTGTAATATTTCAATTTTTAATAATTCTTCTTTTTTAGTGTTTAGATTTACCAATTACTGTGTGACGTAAATTCTAAAAAATTTTGTGGTGAATATTTAGAAAGTTATCCAAAAAGTGTCAACCATCAATTCCCTAAGGTAACATTAGGCAGTAGATACACTGAAATTCAACGGAAATCAGTATTAGTAAAAGATACTTCTCTTGTGCAAGTCAGTCGGCTTATCTAAATCTCCATTAAATCCTTGGTTATCCATTATTTCTGCCCAGAGGAGTAACGAATTTTTTCAAAGTAAAAACTCTTTATTACGACTCCAGTAAAATTGACAGATCCAACTGGACGAACCTGTACCCGAGGACTGACCCGATAAGGGGACCACAGCTTTACTGAACAACTGTCCGTAGCTGCCAAGCTGCTTAACGAGATTAAGCGCAGTCCACCCTAAGGAATACATTGTGATTCATCCCCCTCCATTGTTGTTTAAGAATGTCGAAAATTTTTCCCAGACAAATCACAACTTTTCTTGTTGGTTTTCGAGGTAGAACAAACCGTCGTTTTTCCATTTTTTGGGTCAATAAACATGAATGTGAAGCATCACGATGCAGCGTTATAGTAAGATCCATGGTAGGACTATAGTATTACACATTTGTTCGCCTTTGAGAAACTTGATCCGTTTCGAGTATTGTATTGGCTAGCGCGTGCTTACGAATAGATTTTATCAATTAGACACAGGCAACAGAACGATAAGATAACTGACGGAAAAACCTGCACTATAGACGTGCTATAAGATTGATAGTTGATAGATTTGTCCTGGTTCATTTGATTTTCTTTTGCTGCGCACGGATAATCAATGAACTGAATTAGTGAACTGATCTGATTTTTATTTTATTATGTTTTATTTCATTACAATATAACATAGCAGCATTACCGCGTACAGACTTGCCATAATCCGTTCTGATATTCTGGGGAAAAATATAACGTTTGCTTGTCTGGATTGTAAGATTATAGTTGGCATTTCGAGTCTTATTGTTGTTTAAATCATATTCATACATACACGGGTTTTGTTTTGAACTTGCATCTATACACTACTAGCTCAAGTTTGATTAATCAACTTCCAAATGAACGGTTACGTAAATACAAGGATCAAATAGGAAACGCCTTGTTCCCGTTGCATTTCCAACCTTCGCTTTGGTCTTTTAAGGTCGTGAAGGATGCCGCTGCCATCCATCCATCCGTCTATATATCTGTCTATCTATCAATCTACCCATCAATGTATTTATGCATCTATCTATCAACCCATCAAACTATCGAACCATCCATCCGTCCATCCAATCATCTATCTGCTTATAAATCTGACTATCTATCTATATCGCCACGTATCTATCTCTCTATCTTATCTACACATCTATCATAACCTTGTTTTAAGCCACAGTGCCACCGAGTAGATAAATTCAAAGTAGGTTAAATAGAGTCGAGTCTAGTTTGGTTGAGGGATCTGAAAAGTACGGATGAGGGAATAATTCAGATTAAAGTTAGGGTGATGTGTACATAAGGGCTATCAATCTATCCATCTGTCTATCTATTTATGCATATCTATCAAATCATCCATCTGTACCTAATGATGTAGACAGGCAGACAGACAGACTAGATATATAGGTTGATAGATATAGATAGATAGATAGATAGATAGATAAATAGATAGATAGATAGATAGATAGATAGATAGATAGATAGATAGATTACCACAGCGACGGCCTCTGAAGCTATGATTTCCTCCACTGAGAGAACCGAAAAATAAGCTACGTTGACTATAATGTAGAAAACGGTAGTCAATAGAATCCCAGAGGTAATTGCTCGAGGCAAGTTCACGTAAGGATTTCTTAGTTCCTCAGTGACACAATTCAAGTTGTTCCTAAGTTTTATAGCCAGTTAGTGAACATTCTTATGTGGTGCAAATATAAAGGGAATGTACCATCCTTCGGAAGACCAGAGTCCGCTATAAAATGCCTGCGCTATTTCACCGAAGGATAGCGAGGATCCGTCAAACCCCTGCTGAAGATTCTTGTCGTTTCCTATGAATATCCAAATCGGAAACAAGAAAACAGCATCTAGTGAAAGTAGCAGCGAACAAACAAGGAAAATATTTTACTAATGGAGAGTTGGTAAATTCCTCCTCCTACGATGATGGCCAGTGCAATCAGTTTCGCTGCCGTGAAGACGTTCTTTACCCTTATTGCTAACGTTATGCTGAAGCAATTGACAAATGTCACGATACCTGCATCCACAGAAAGATAGCAAGCTAGTTATCTATGGACCTGCCTGTCCGGTTTGCGTTTTTGCCAGTCTATCTTTTTATCTATCTGTCTATTTAGCTATCTGTCTTTCCATCTATTTATTTATCCATGTATCTATCTATTTGTCTGCCTGTCTGTCCGTCTGCTGTCTATCTATCTATCTATTTATCCATCGGTCTATCTATCTGTCTATCTAACTTGGTATTTAATTATCTAACTTTCTGTTTACCCAGATGTATATCGATCAATCTATATACCTATGGATCTGACTATCTGACAAAGAACTCTACTGATGCATACAGCGGCTAGAAGGCGAATAACCGTATACTCCATATCTGCGTCGGGACACACGCCGACGGCACTGAAGATGGGGCGTGCAAGGTACTTGGCAAAACTCAGCGACAGAATGGCAAGTGCAGATGGTTTAAGCAGTAAAATAGTCAACCAAGCAAACAGGAACGCCATATTTGGTCCAAAGAACGCGTGCAAGGGTCCAAATGCCTCCAGGTAGTAGGCATACTCCGCTCCGGATCGCGGAATGAGCGTGCCAAGTTCGGAATAAGCTAAAGCACCTTTATAAAAAGTAACAAACTTTAACAACATAGTACTACCCTCACCGAGGAATAGTTTGCCTCCATTGCTTTCTTTTCTGCACCACAGTACAGTACTTACGTAGCTATAATTCAGTTGTTGTGATTTTGAACTCTCTAGCAGTAGTTAGTTTTAGGTAACCTGGCTTTGTCTGCCGTACTTTATATCCCATTTAAATAATGTTCAGTGAATGAATTGTCTTTGTTATTTGCTATGTGTGTTTGTGAGTAGCAATCGATATTT
>JAIQCU010001805.1:0-10000 GCA_022114935.1 Leptestheria dahalacensis
TTCTTCAACCGAGGGTAGAACATTGGGTCTTGTCTAAAAGGAGGTATACACCGTAAGGGCCCATACATCATCCGAAAAACTAGAGCTAGCAAACCAAAATAAATAGCAGACAATTACCACGCCCTTTTCAAGTCAGTTCCAGTCATGCCTGTTGAATATTCGTCAGATTTAATGAACTTGCTTCTTGTTTCTCCTTGGCCAGCATGCAAGTGTTGTAAACTTTCTATACGGTCAGAGACTTTTGCGCCGGCGCCCGGCTTAATGCTAATCAAGTATCGAGCCGTTTAAAAGCTAATTACCCACCTTAATTTGACCGTCTGCTGAAAGGGAAATTGACGGTAATTGATATTCTTACAGGAATCGATGGCCCTAAAGTTGCGCATTTTTTGTGTAGGCAATACTTTTGAAATAAACACGGGGCACACGCTTGGAAAATTAAGGTCGCTTACAATCATAATTCACTCGATTGGGGGTGTTTCTCGAGTCGACCGTGGAACGGAGGATTTTCGCCAAACCCCCCATGGAACCACGGAGCGCTTGAGAACAATAAATAATCATGCGCGGCAACAGTTATGGCCCAAGGAATGAGACACGTAAACAAGGCACCAGCGCCGAGAAGTTAAAGAAGAGATTTCTATCGGGTACACACATCGGTGCAAAGTATCATTATACCGTCAGAGAAGGAGAATACGTGAAGGGGCTGCTGGAGAGATTTCTCATCTCGATAAAGTGTACACATACAAGAGTAACTGGGGCCCCTCGTTGTTTTTGCAAAATTTTCAGACTTTGTGTGAAAATTTCACCGCTATGTGTAGAGACTAATGACTGAATCTCGTGACGGCGAAAAAGTGCCTACGTGCTTCATGCTAAACAGGCGCAGGTGCTAAACTACATGAAGCGTTTTTTTATGGTTTCAGAAACCCATTTACTGACGATGTAAGAAAAAAATGGCCCTTACGGCGTCTTTGTATGAAATGTATCTGCAATTTATATCCTATACTCAATCTGAGTCCATGTATTCTAATTTGTTTATAAAAATCATTTGCTATACTTTCGATTTTCTTGATTAATGCAAGTTAATATCAATTGAATGAAGAATTAGTATAAGTTTGCGAATAAGCGTGAAGTTAAAGCTAGACTGTATAAAATACGCACATCGTTATGAACAGCTACAATTCATTTTGCATCCGTTATATTTAAGACAGCTTAATCAGCTTCTGAAAAATGACGTTTGGGTCTAAACTAATAGCACCCGTACCCTGTAGGTTATATCTGCGGTGAACTGGAAGGGGGGGGGGGGCAGAAGAAAGAAGAGTTCAACTAGTAGTTGCCTAACCGTATTTGAATGAAGAATCGTTAAATAACAATGAGAGGATTAATGGTCTCGATCCGTGTGAGGTAACGAGACGAAAGATCTCTCCTCGGGGGTTGCTGCGCTATCTCGGCTGATGATCTGCGAAACACGAGGAAGAATGCGCCGTGGTGCGGAAAGGGTCGGCAGCAGTGCCTGTGTGAGTCTTTCTGCGTATATGGGGTGCCCGTCAAAAGTGCCGAACCCCCCCTCCCGGTGGACAACAAGGTAATCATGCGAAGACGGCGAGCTATGCAACGCAGATGTTGTTGTCTTGACTGAAACTACTTCGAACGTTGAAGAACTATAGTCGATTAAGCCATTTCTGGATTGGTATATGACCAGCACAGTTATGACGATTCAGCAGGTGTTTCAGTAGCAAATTCAGTTCTTAATTTACGCTTTCAACATACTGTGGAAAAGTGTGATCCAGTATAACGGTAGAACGATGTTATCTCCAGAAAAAGTCGGTTAAGACATCTTAATGAAAGTAGGACTGAACAGTAATCTTTCAGTAGGGGCTTAATCACAAATTCAACACTCTGGAAAGTTTGATAAAGTTTCAGCGTGACTACAGAATTGCGCCATCTTCAGGATTAAGATGACTAATACATCTTTCATGAAAGTGGAGCTGAATCGTGACGATTCAGCAGGTGTTTCAGTGCATAAATTCAACAGTCTGAAATATTGGAACTTATATCGATAAAGATATTTGTTCAGTGGGAAAAAAGCTTAACACTTTTAATTCAGGAGACATTTCAGAAGAGGATTCATAGCAGTTTCAATTACTCTTTCAACACTCTGAAAAGCTTGTTTCAGTATGTATGTGACGTGAATTCAATTTCCTTACGGGAAAGTCTTTCAAATTGAAATAAGGAATGACGTGTGTGCAACAAAGTAGAACATGCGGAAAAGCAAACAACACCGCACGACGTTTCCCTGAGACATAATTCAACATGGGGTCTTTTGACGTTACGTGTTTGCCTGGAACGGCGAAAGGGTAACTCGACTTGGCGACCGTCGTATTGGCGTGTCAGTCACCGTCTCGGTCAATACTTAAAGGTTATACCTTTACATCCCGGGCATTATGTTCACACAGTCATAATTCAGCTCGCGTGTTTCTTAACCCATCCCCACAACCGCGGCGGTTATAAATACCACACTATCTTGCTAGTATTCACCCGCCTTTGTCTTTACCCTTTAGGTCTTAACAACTGAGATACTTTATAGTTGCGTTTACCCAAGTTAGAAGAGTTGATTCTTTTATATAGATAGGTGGACAGATCGACAGATAGATAGACAAACTAGACAAATAGACAGATAGTTGGATAGATAGATAAATGGACTGCTAAAGAGATAGGAGAAATAAGTAGTTAGACAGTCACGTAGATAGACAGACGCATAGATAGATCGATAGTTTGATAGATAGATAGATAGATAGGTATGTAGACAGATAGACAGATAGATAGATAGATAAATAGATAGATGGATCGATAGTTTGATAGATAGACAGATAGTTAGGTATGTAGACAGATAGATAGATAGAAAGATAGATAGGTATGTAAACAGATAGACAGATAGATAGATATACAGACAGATAGATAGATAGATCGATAGTTTGATAGATAGATAGATAGTTGGGTATGTAGAGAGATAGACAGACAGACAGACAGATAGATAGATAGATAGATAGATAGACTGATAGATAATCTCAGAATCCTGAAAGAATCCGAATCCATGCCGGAGGCAATACTGTACATTTGATCCGAGATGCTTGAAGAGGACCCCCCCCCCCCTTCAGTACCGAGCCAAGACGGTCAATTTCACAGGGCTCTGCACTTGACGATAATGGGCGGCTTTGACTTTGGGGGCCACGAGATCAGATAGCAGGACACATTTGTTTCCAGCTTTTGTGGATTCTTATGTACATGTCCGAGAATTCCCCATTTATTTAAAGAAAAAGGGAGAAAACCTTCCACCGAAGGGACATGTGTGTGGGCGGTAAACTAAAGCGCTTTTCTCATGTTACTATCAAGTTGACTAGAAAGTTCTAGTGTTTGAAAATCGACTAAAACCGCTAGAAAATTCAGTTAATAGGAATGTATCGAGTTTAAATGGGACGATAATTATTAGAATATTTTCGTTTTAACTATCGGTTGAACTATATAGATAGTTAACAGCTGGCAACTTAACATTTATAAATGAATGAATTAACTTTAATTGGGATATGTCTCACCTCCTTCCCCCCATCACCTCGTCCTTTTTTTTTTGTTCTATAGATCTATTTCTTCTGAGAATGTTTCACGGGGCGCTACGGGTGTAAAGAAGCCGAGATATTTCTAGCAGGGGTTTTCGGATTTTTTCAAGTCGTTAACACCAAGTTGCTAGCCCCCAACGGTGCAGCAGCCGAGAGAGGCCAGGGCTTCACACAGCGCGGCCAAATGAGAGAAACAGCCGGGCCCCGGCAGAAGGACGCGGGCGCGGGGTGAGGGACGGACCGAGAGGCGTTAAAAGTGACACTTGCAGCTCAGACAGGTGGAAATTTTCACAAGTCACACTGGGACATAATAATAGCACCGCTGCACGTCCTAGATCTACATTTACTCGATTCTTAATGGTAGAATTTCTTTCCCTTTTTTTCCCCCTCCACCTTTTCCCCTCCTACTTTCATTTATTTCATCATCGGGTTCTCCACCAGGAAAAAAAATTTCCAACTTGTAAAGGAAATATAACGAGGAAGATAATTACCTACCTATAGTTTTACCTATTACCTATGTGTCTATCTATCTATCTATCTGTTTATCTATCTACCTGCCTACTTCACAACTAACACTGGGATACAATAGTACCGCACGCCCTAGATCTACATTTACCCAGACTATAATGTCCATACTTTCTTCCTTCATTTCTTTCTTCCGTCTATTTCATCATCAGGAGAAACCTCAAAGGAAATGTATAGAAGTAGAAATAATACCAAGATATGTATAAGAAACCCTGCAGCTTAACTTAATGAAGGCCCCCAGGTAACGAACGCTTCAAACATACGTGTTCCAGTATTTTTTATAATTATTTCTAACAGGTTCTACCAGAGGAACCAGATACAACAAAAAAGAGCAGAAAAACTGGATTACATGAAGGTTCAAGATAAGATTAGAATTCCTCGAGTGTGCAGCAGGTCTTGTAACTCTTCTTACTTGGTAATTATACATACGAGTATTACACATCTTTCCATCCATCTGACTATCTGTCTTATCTATCTTTCTGTCTATCTGTCTATATATCTATCTATCCACCTGCCTATTTCACTACCGGCAGATAGTTAGATGCAAAAACCTGCGGTTATTCACCGTTTTTGAAGCCTCAGGAACATGCGGTTAGCAGTCTATTATGTCACTGCAGTAAGTACTCATTTGAGAGTTTCACTTAATTCCTATAAACGTGGATGTTAACTCGCAGAGAAAGGAGTACGCAATACGGCAATCGAGAGACGGTAATGTGCCCTACTTGTATGTGGCAATCGAAGCTAACTCTCTACACGCATATCAGTCGCTTTTTATGGTATCCTCAATGTGGTTAACCCATTTTTCTTATACATACCGTTTCTAGGTATTCATCACGTTTTCACCATATGGGTTGCGTGATGGACATGGTTTACTTGCAAAACCCTGAATATCGACATCCCAGTTTTCACTCGTATACGATCTTGATTTTAGTAAATCGTGAGCAGCTTTCTTTTAAAGATGAGCTCAAGGTACGTCCATTTGGAAATTACTGGCATTCTTCTATAACGGACTCGCAAGGTATCTTATACTTTCATATCCCATTTAGTGTCCCATTTACTGTTTTCAATACTATTTGAAATAGCATTCTATCTTTTCTGTAAGCCAATTTTGAAGAAACCGTACAATTTTGCGCTGTAGATGTACATTCAATCCCTATCCCAATGGTGTCCCATTGCTATCCCATTTTACTACTCTAATTATAGGTGGCCCAGAGAACTAAGTGTAATACGGTTTTATGGCAGCAGGGTTGGTTGGGCTATCCCAACCAATACCCCGTTCAGTTTACTTGCATTCAACCTACGTTTGCTCAGCAATGTCGACGTTTTCCTAAGTATGCCACACATTTTCTATCCCTTTTATATCCCATTAAGATACCTTTTATAGAAACCATTTTCATGCGAAAAATCCACACTTCCTATCCCATTTATGTCCCATTCAGAAAATACTTGTTACGGAAATTAAACTCCTTATAGGTAATTCGCATATTATCAGTATTTCAGTAGAATGTCCCATCTTTCCTATCCCGTTTGTATCCCATTAATTTTTCCAACAAAGAATATGTAGAGATAATTTACATATCACCTACGTTTTCATAGGTAAATCGGCGTTTTCAACAAGAGAAAACCATAAGAGTGTCCCATCTTTCCTATCCCAACTGTGTCCCATTCAAAACACCGTTTGCAATAGATACATCTAATAAGGGTTTCTCATTATACTAAGATAGTGTCAACGTTCTACTTCTGTTTACAGTTAATGAAGTGGCCTTTATAACATACCAGTGCCAACACTATTAAGAATTATCATCTCTGTCCATCTTACCTCGACGTTGTTTAAGAATTCAGTGCAGTTGGTCGGCTGGTTGACTTGGTTACTAATACCAATCACTAGGTTGTTGTATCCTCCTTGGGAAAACGACACCTCCGATGAATAGATAGAGCCAACGACTGTCACCAGCAGAGTCAGCGCAAATCTTGCCGCCATTTTTTTAAATAAACTGTTTAACCGTCGTCGTTACACGGAGGGTTCTATGCTCTCGTAATTCGATTAACGAAACGCTGTAGAGCGGGTCAACTGTCTGCGTCAAACTAATGTCACAAGAGAAGCTTAAGCCGATCGTTGATACATGTAAGGTTTCGTCGATGTAACGTGTCCGTAAGGTTTCAACAGGACTCGTTCATTCCACTCGGGAAAAATGACAACCGGAGCGCAAAACGGGACCTCCTCTTCATCCAAGAGCTGGGCTCGTACTGAAGGCTGGAGGTTGGAGCCCGGGGATTTAGGGGTTTCGTATACCTGCGGCCTGATGGCCAGGGCGTCGCCTGCTTACCAACCCGCTGCTCTTAAGCTTAAGTGCTTCAAACTCGCCCGTGTGGACAACTTTTTAAGGGGAAAAAGAGCATTTCAGTGGAAAGGACACCCAGTTCGTGCTATTTGGGTGAATCTCCTAAAGTAAAGATTCCTGTTCTAGGTCCTACAGGCGTACAGTTGGGTTTGGTAAAGGGCAAATACGGTTTGTTGAATAGTTGTATTCATCCTGGGCCGTGCTGGTGTGCAAATTTCTTAAGTTTTGACCACTTTTCGGTGTAAGAATTACAGAAGTATTAAGTAAGTAGTAATTACATATTGATAGCTACGTTTTAGTCATGTAATAAATTTTGACGATGGTAGACTTGTTGGTAAGTAAACACGATTGTTGTAGGTTGTTTGGGGTTACCTTAACCTTGTTTCGACGGGAATTTTATTTAGTTTGCTGATTCTGTTTTGGTTTGGCTGAATCGAAATAGCCTATTGGTTGCTTATGATGATAGTTGTTTGCATATATCGTTTGTTAGTTGGTTCGACTGTTTGATTGATTGACTGCTTGTTTTGTGTAGGTTGGTTCGAGTCATACATAACTAATCTGTCAAATTATGTAACTATCTAGTTATTTAGCTATCTGTCTATCTATCTATCTATTTATCTATTTATCCATCAGTCTATCTATCTATCTATCTATCTATCTATCTATCTATCTATCTATCTACCTGTCTATCTAACTATCTATCTATCTATATATATATTAATCTGTTTGTCTATCTATCTATCTATCTATCTATCTGTCTATCTATCTATCTATTTGTCTATCTATCTATCTATCTGTCTATTAATCTGTCTGTCTATCTATCTATCAATTAATCTGTCTGTCTATCTACCTATCTTTCTATCTGACTATCTATCTATCTATCTCTCTGTCTGTCTGATTATCTATCTGACTATTTGTCTATTTATCTACCTATCTATCGATCGATCTATCTATCTATCTGTCTATCTGTCTATCTATCTATCTTGAACTCGGGTTGGTTAGTTTGTCGTATTGAGTCATTTGCTTGTTCGTTACTTGAAACCATATGTTATATAGATCGTTTCTTCTTAGTTGCTAGTTTGTATGGTTGTTGGTTTACGATCGAACTTAAATTTTCCTCCTCGCACGGTATTATGCATTTCAAGTGGTGCATGCGAGCAGTTCATAAAACACGTTTTGAAGGTTTTATTAGCTCAAGCTTCAGTGTAACGTGACGCCCAGGACGCAGGTCCGTTATGTGGCAACCATCAACTTGTATGAGTCAGTATGTTTGTGCTCCTTACTCAGTCATATTTCCTATACCACTGCAATAAAACAAAGCCTGGAAAAAGGGGAAGGAATAAAACTCGAAGGAAAAGATGGTTTTAACCTGATACGCTTCAGTAGATGGTCTTTTGTTTCGGTTCTGTATCCAAAATTCGGTAGGTTTCTCGTCTTCCTGGGTCCTTATAATGACACATTGTTAAATCAGGATATCCAAATTAAACTTTATAACTTAATATCATAATAAATATATATAATCAGATATAATTTTGAATATTACATAAGTATATATAGTAAATAATAACATAATAGCTATAAATATAACATAACACACATAACCAATTAAAAAATATGTATTTATTAAATTAAATAGAAATTGATTTCACAGCCAATAAGTTTTCCTATAGAATTTTTTTTTATAAAGAAAACCTATTCTTTGGTGCGCGGTGTGTCTCCATGACAAGCGTAGCGATTGCATTTCGGGCATCCCATTAAGAAACCAAGTGGGCGGGGGCGAAACTATCTGCGGGGGTTAATTCAAATTCGTTTCGAATTAGCCTTGAATTATATGCCGACCCCTACAAAAGAGTATTTTTATTTTTTTCCCCATTCAAAGTAGAACTGGGTAACTGGTTTCCAGCGTGGTCAGCCGTGAAATAAAATTAACTATTTTTTTCTCACTATTTTCTATTTCCCTCCTGGGGAACTTTCCGTGCAATTTCCAGACTTGTGACCGCGCTGATGAGGACATTCGCCATGGTAATTTTATTTTTTATTTTTATTTTTTTTTGTATTTTGAGGGATTAGGTAAACCGAGTGACCGCGTGCCTTTTTTTACGTATTTTTTTATTTATATTTGGTATTTTATTTATTTTTTACGTGGTTATACCTGTCCGTTTGTCGTTGCGCTATGCGTGAGTCAAAACCGGATGTGAAAAGAGAAAATGCGCAGGTTGTGGAATTTTAGATTTCGACAAAAGTTGAACAGGAAACCTGCGCAACGGGCAACGAAATGGTTATGGTTCTTTACTTTAACAGAGATTAGATAGAGATAGATGGATAGATTAATAGGTGAATAGAGGGATAGAGGGTATAGATAGGTAGATAGATAGATAGATGGATAGATAGATAGATAGATAGATAGATAGATAGATAGATAGATAGATAGACAGATAGATAGATAGATAGATAGACAGATAGATAGACAGATAGATAGATAGATAGATAGATAGATAGATAGATAGATAGATAGATAGATAGATAGATAGATAGATAGATAGATAGATAGATAGATAGATAGACATTGATAGAGTAAGAAGATCCAATTCATACATGATACATATATGCTATACCTACTAGTATATGACAATGACACAACATTCCCATCAACATAACCCCATTCCATAAGTATCGCTAACACCTGAACAACCTACTTAAACCCCAATACAGAACCCAATATCTATGGTGTACAATCATCTTATTCATAAACTTATTAACATAATCTTTAAATCTAGTTAAACTAAATTGAATATGCATTTTGCATTAAACTTATTGGTATGCGTTTTAGAAAGACGACCGTATCTCTTATGGGAGAAATACGAATTAACGCAATCGGAATTTCCTGCTATCAGCATAAAGACACTGCATCGGCTATGTCAACGGAATTCACCAAAACTCGCCTTATTCCCGTCTTTTGCGGTAACACATCGTGCATTCCGTGAGTTTCCTCGGCAAAAGTGAACATCGATGAATTCATGCAGATGAGCGCTGACAATCGAAAAAAAGCCTTGATACACACGATATTATCTCTGTATGGAGAATCACGAATGCTTTACCGAATCTCAGTTATGTATAATGCTAAATACCATTAACTTTTTAAAATAATAATAATTATTATTGATTATAATTAAATTTTAATGAATAATACCATCGTGCAGTGTTGCCATGTTTGCCTCTGTAAAGCTCATATGGCACATGTGTTTCAAAATGGCGTCACTGAAACGCTTGAAAATTCAATAGCCCACTTGGGTTTTTATCGTTTATGACTTATTATGTTATGGCGTCTTGAATAGCAGAGCTGGGAAATGAGAACAGTCGTAATTCTTTAAACGTGAATTAAGTTGTTTTTTTTAGGATTCAGTAGTTGATCAGCTGCTACTATAATAATGTTATTTTGAAATATAAAAATGTAATATGTTGGATCCACCTATCTATCTGCCTATCTATACTCGTTTGTCTATCAGTCTGTTTATCTGTCTATGT
>JAIQCU010001806.1:0-16277 GCA_022114935.1 Leptestheria dahalacensis
TAACATTACTATCTCCTACAAATTATTACTACTATTACCACTATTGAATACTACCATTAGTATTGTTGCTACAATTGCCAATTTAACGCACTACTACTACTATTACTAACGTAATTATATTAGTAATAGTAGTGATAGTATTAGTGATAGTACACTACTAAGTGATAGTAGGTAGCGATAGTACACTAATAATGTTACCAAGACTAGTAAGAAGCACCACTACTATCACTACTATCGCTACTATGATTGTATTCCCACTTACTATGAAACTATTATTATCACTGTTACTACTTTTATTACTAGGCTACAGTCACTATTGCTACTCTAATTGTTAGCTCAATACTACCATTACTAGCACAACTATCAAGTTCAGTAGCAAGTAGCACCACAACAACTACCACCATCTTTACTCTCAGAACATGGCACTTACTACTGTGAATTACTGCCACTATCGCTGTTCCTCCTACTATTGCTAAAACAACTACTGCTAAATAGTACTATTACTAACATGACTAGCTATCAAGACTAGTAAATAGCAATATACTAATACTCGTAAAATTCATTGTCAAATACCATTTTTCTGTTGAGGATAAAATATTCACAGCTTCTCAAAATAGCTTCGTCTACTGGTATTTGTACTTGTCAAATCAATTAACACACATTCTAAACTTCACAATTACCACATATTCTTAATCTTTATTACAGTCTTAATAAAATTTTCAGGAACTGAACGGGTTCATGAACAGTCAGTGGAACTTCTGGCCAAAGGATAAGTCAGCCGGTTCTACTGTCAGCCATTCAAGTCGTTCGCAGGATCAACCAAAAGAGCGATCTTCCGTATCAAATCCTGGAGCGCGTGATTTGACTCTGAGCGCGGCACTGGACGTAGCCGATTCCAGAAACGACGACGAGGCCTTCCTCGAGCCTGATACGCCGCCGGTACCGCAGAAACGTAGCGACAGCAAACCCACAGATATCGCCGACATTATCGCCGACTCGAGACCGTCCGAGCAACGGTTTATTTCTTCGTTTGAACCGAGTGTCGGGCCGTTTGGAAGGTAATCCTTTAGAATCAATACGAATCCAAAACTATCGCAGTCCGTCGTGGACCGGTTCCGTCACCGCCATTGTAATGAATCTGAGAGTTCCATGGATGTAATATGATTAGATATAACTCTAATTAAGTAGCTGTTAAACCAGTATACACACAAACAAATGAATATCTAGATTTGAAACTAATTTGGTTATCGTAGAACTGCTTTCAACAGCTTCAGGTTCAGACATTCCAAGTGTAAATATCCAACTTGGACTTGTAATCCACTTTACACGAATTAACTTAATTCGAATGTAATGACAGGCCTTTTGGACCGGTAGTTCCTCCTCCACCGGTCCGTCGCAGACCGGTTCCGTCACCGTCACTGCCGGCAGCAGCAGCCAGGGCGCCGTACACCCCTCCCGCCTCGTTCGACTATTACGACGGCAATAACAATTTGGGTTCCGGCAACTTCGAGGTTCTCTCCGGCGGAGTTTTCCGCGATGCCGGCGACTACTCAACTGATTACAGAAATCCCAGGCCTGTTTATCATAACGATAACTACGGATTTGAACCTTTCTTGGATGATTTCTTCAACAACTTCCGAGATTTCGCTGATATTAACCAGGACCGCAACTGAGAGCTCATCTCGATACCCTCTTCCCCGCCATTTTTTTTAAACGTTGCTGATGCAGTCGACTCGACGTTCAGGTTTCAGACACGACGTGGTATCAAGCCGAGCTGGTAACTAACTGGCGCTTAATGAAGTATTAGTCGACACTTGAAAGTTGAGTTGTTTGTATCGCTGACACAAGATTGTAGTTTTCTCTGGTCTCCCTCTCTTTCCTCGTGAATCTTTTTTGCATGCAGGCCATGTAAATAACAATTTATTTCCCCGCCCCCCGAAACCACACTTATAATTTCTACGAAAATTTTTAAAAATTTCATTAATCTGTTATATTTGCACGATTCTTCATTTTGATGTTGTAGCATGTTTACTTTTGATCTAAATACAGTTGCACTTGTCTGCACCAAGTAATGAACAACGTGTTTCCAACTTGAAGATACAAGTAGTTGACCCGCTGGTGATCTTGTATGTTAAATATCGTACACACGAAACTATATTGGTTTTAAATCAAGTTGCAATCGACTGCTAACTCAATTTTAAATAACTTCTTAATCGTCCGCTAGATGGCGCGCCTTAACTGTACGCGAATGAGCCAAAATCAAAGAAATCGAAAAAGACATTTATAAACAATGGCGCCTGGGGCCTGATCTCCTGCACGTTCTTCTCCCTACTTTACATTTGCAATCTTCCGTGTAAGCAGATTTCCCCCAAGTTTATGCTAAACGAGTAGAATTATTTAATCTGAACGGAAGTTCTTTCATTTGTAACAACTGTATGTGGGTCTAAATATCAAACGTCAACGCTCCTCAGCACTTTTCTCTGTTGCAAGTTGAAAGAGTTCTGTCTACCTAAAGCCCTGCCATGGACCTGCCACAATCTTGAGTTGTTTATTTTTAGTTGCATGTCTGCAGTATTAACAGTCGTTCAAACACGGAACTGGTTGTATACAGTTTACTGTAGCCAGGCGAATGAGGGTATAAATCTGCTGTTGGTCTGTACAGACCAAGTCGCGTTATAACGCGACGGGTCACCAGTGAATACCAGTGTCATTCGATCCGTGCGGTAATACTGCGTCTGACCCAATCCTGTTACTCTGCTGGATTGTCAATCGTTTAATGACAGGACCAATTTCTGTTGTTGATACTTTAACGCAAATTTAAAGATTTTGCTTGATCTTGATGTCTATTTTACTAGGAATACTCACCAATTGACCTGAATGTGACGGCCGTACCTCGGGCAGCTTAATGAGATCTCATTACCAGTAGTGACCGTGGGTGTAAATCAACGACTAGCGTAAGTTTCCCTGGGTAACTGGTTTGTCGTGTACTCGACGCGGTCGTCTGCCAAGATTGGATCGTAACACTTTTCTTTTCGTTTATGTACGGGCGGCCGACAGCGTGTTGAAGAATGGGACGCAAGGAACGCTCTTCGCTGGAACAGCATGGGAGCGACGCGGAATTCCAACCCAGCGCGCCAGTCTACACGGGGACCATTCCAAGATACGAAACGAGCCCTTCTCAAGATCGTGATGCTTTAAATGGTTTTTAAATCTCATTCCTTCCCCCAAATATTATTTTCATCATTCCTAGTATTTATTTCTAACTGTATTTACTAATTTACTCTTCGTAGCCATAACTCATGATTACTTGTTATATCTTATGCTAATTATTGTATTACCTACTTTATAACGTCCTTAATTGAGTTAATTTAGATCAGTGTTAGCGCGGGTTCTGAATGTTTTTAGCAGATGTTGAATCTTTCTTCCCCCGTTGTAAAGATAAATATTATTTAGGATGATCTCTTTTTTGGGGTCTTGGCTGGGGTAAATATTTGAACAGAGTCTTGTCGATCCACACGAGGTCCCGGGTCGGTCACTATATTAAACAAATAAAGGGTGGAACGGAGAAGAAGCGGTTATGCTTGCAGCTCTCGGTACCCGTAGTTATTTTCAGTAGTCCATAATCGGTGGCGCATAAAGTCAGTTTGCGCTTATGAAGTCGGGGAAAGTGATATGCTTGGTTCGAGAGTATCTCACACTAGGGCTGCGCGGCTGTCGTCGGCATCGAGGAGGTTTAGTCAACTCTATGTCAGGCGTAAGGTTTTAAATTCGTAAAACTATTTAACTTTGATAGCGTTAATGTGGTAAGGTATTCGGTCAATGTGTTGGGCTAATCAAATTGGAGATTGTAATTTGTTTGATGTATAGAACATTCCGAAGCTGCCCAGGAAGATGGCGGCCTTCCATCAGCTCCTCCGCTGGACCTTATGGACCAATTTTCTGGATACGAGGCGCTCTCATTTGATGCTGGTATTCATCCCTAAATATTTTTTTTTTAACTTCAACCTTGAAACTTAAGCGATGTCGACGAATCATGAAATTTATGAATAGTAATTTATAAGTCGTTTTTAAATATTGCTTATATGAATTCTAAGTGTATTAAACGGTCCTATTACATTATGTTCGGTTACACAGGAATATATTTTAATCAAATAGTTAACTAACAGATTTATCCTAATTAAAAATTACGGAATTAATCTTAAATTATATTTTTCAGTTTTATTATTTATTTCTTTGGTTTTCTAGTAGGATGTCTCCTAATCGAAATTTATTTGGATTACCTCCACATTTTTAACCTGAAGTTGATTATTTTGCAGTTTGCATCCCTCCTCCGAGTCCGTGTGATGAAACGAAAATCAGTAAAAATACGCCAGCCCCTAGTCGTGCACAGTTGGCGGAGATCCCCATAGTAACGGAGCAGGAGGCCCGTAATGCTCTCAGAGAACTTGTGGCCCAGCAGTGCTGCTGGGGTAGTGCAGCAGCTCGCGATATGTCCATCAGCAGGATCGTATCGACTTCAGCTTATCACGTAATACTCTTTTCAGTTTTGTAATTGAAAAAAAAAACAAAAACATCTGTATCTTTATTTACTTTTACCAAAAATCCACGTTTTTAGTATGAGCTGGAGAGTTTCACCGAGAAGCGTGAAACTTCTTGGGCTTTTGCACCGTACGGCGGGGGAGATATCGATGGGCCGGACCAGGGAGCAGCTCCTCTACCCTGGGAAATACTCGCTCGGCCGTGGAAGATGTTTGCCAGTGAAGTCAAGGTACTTCAGGTGCCGCACACAGCGTCAGTCAAACAGTGTCATCGGTGCAAGGGAACTGGGAATCTTGGATGCCAGGAGTGCCACGGCAAAGGATGGGTAAATGTCGCAGATGCTGTCTTTACAAGTATTACCCGTAATTGTTAAGATTTAAGTTATCACTTGGGATAAGAGAAGTAGGAGATTCAGTGCCTTACTCTATAAGACTGAGAAATGTATTTCTACGGTTTAGAATTGAATTGTATGATAATTAAGTTTAAGCAAATCAGTCTTGAAGAACTGTAATTCTGTCTCACGTTATGGTTGTGTAAATTAGACTGACAGGTTAGGTGGGCACGCAGGCAGGTAAGCTGGGTGAATAGATAGTTAAATAAACATACGGTACTTGAGTAGACAGATAGTTAAGAAAATAGGCGGTACTTCAGTAGATGGTTAGATGAATGGTTGGATGGATGGATGGATGGATGGATGGATGGATGGATGGATGGATGGATGTAGATAGATATAGATAGATAGATAGGTAGGTAGATAGATAGGTAGGTAGATAGATAGATAGACAGATAGATAGATAGATAGATAGATAGATAGATAGATAGATAGATAGATAGATAGATAGATAGATAGATAGATAGAAAGATAGATAGATAGATAGACAGATAGATAGATAGGCAGATATATAGATAGATAAAAAGAGAGAGAGATAAGTAGGTAGGTGGGTTGGCAAGTAGATAGGTGGATATATAACTAGATAGACATAGAGACATGGATCGATATGCGGACAGGAGTTTTATGCACAGGTACACAGGTGGATTGGTAGATGAGATAGACTTTTACCAGTAAGCATAATCTTCAACAACCACTGTACTTGTTTTTTCTCGCATAAGAAGATTGGCATGTTATCTATAAAGCTGCTCACCCAAATTCCGTGTTATTTTTATTGATAATAGACTCGCTGCTTGAGTTGCCATGGAGACGGGTGGACCACCGACTCGTCAGGAAACAAGGAACGCTGCTTCTTCTGCCAGTCGGTGTCGCACGGCAAGGGTCGTCAGGACTGTTTGAAATGCAACGCCAAGGGCCGAATACCCTGTCCTCCATGCGACAGTCACGGTCAGATTCTCTGCTACATCAGTCTGACCATCACCTGGAAGGTGCACACGTCCGAGCATATCGTTCAAAAGGCCTCAATGCCCGAAGTTATGATCAAAAGAGTCTCCGGTCAAGTCGTCTACGAAGAAGAAGCTCCCAAAGTCGCTTCGCTGACCAACTTTCAGGAACAGACGATTAACCTCGCCTCGGCTCAGCTCATTCTGGAACACCAGAGAGAGTTTGACGACCAGAAACTTCTCGCACAAGTGAGCAGCTAATTCGACGACGTTTAAGTTGCCATCATTCCGTTTTCGTTGTTAAAAAAATCCAAGTCTATGCAAACATACCAAGTCTTGTTATTTTTTACAGCGGCAGCAAGTTCGCATGGTTCCAGTATCCGAGATCCACTACTCATGGAAGAACCAGACGGGCAAGTTCTACCTCTACGGCTACGAGAACAAAGTCTACGTACCGAAGTATCCGCAGACCTGCTGCTGGGGTTGTGCTATCCTTTGAAAACTACTGTCACCTGTCCTTTGAATCTGGAGATAAATTTTGGTCTCTCGGCTGAGGAAAGCATTTGCAAGTAAACTGCCAAATTCAGTTTCCCTTTTTCACGTTTATGTCGATATTGATCTTTGCCAAATGTCTTTTTTTTCTCACTGAAAAAAAACGGAAGAAGCTACCTCTATCTCTCTCTCTATCTCACTCATTACTCTCTGTTTCGATTCGTGTTTTGATATTCAAGTCGGCCTGTGGCTGAGAAATAAATTTTCGGTTTTCCCTGTGAAATGTCCGTCAGTTTTTTTTACAAATAAAGTAATAACAATATAATTAATAAAATTAAACATAAAATAACAATATTATAAAATATAACTATTTTAATTTTTTGGGTGATGACAATTTTAACTCTAAGACATGCAATAACGTAACAATCATGTGAATACATGAATAATTTCAGATTGTTACACATGGCATGTGCGGTCAGTGTAAGTGTGTATTCATATCGACTCGGAAGAGATCTGCACGTAGAGGACATTAGGAAAAGAGAGCCAGGCGAGACAATATTATTTCATCAATAGTAAATTTCACGCACGTGTGACATATCTGTAGATATATTGTTTTTTAATTAAAAAAAGGGAAAACCGTGTAAACACAAAAGTGCAATTAAAAAGCATGCAGTGAATAATATCAATCTTGTACAACATTAACCATCCAGACAATGTCTGTTGCTCACTTTTCAATGTCTTCCCTCCCTCCTAATAGATTTCAAGGTTTATCACATAACTATCCACGGTAACGCGCTCTTTCGCAAAAAGGAGAAAAAAACACACACCACATACGCATCTTTGCCCGTCATATCACAAACCATTTTTTTGTCATTATCATTCTAATTATTTTATATATATTTATATTTATCGTTTAAAAAATTTATGAATTGTAATTGAAAACGCAGGCAAGATCATGCGAATACTGAAATAATAATCAAGGATTCTGCCCATCAAGAGTTTCACAACCGAGGAACTGTCAGCCGTTGAGAGATAAACTGTTGCTGGGCGTGATACTAGCCGAGCTGTAGTTACGGTTGCCATTGATTTTGCAGTGGTAGCTGATGCCCACGCTGGGTAAGGAGCGTTCCAGGCTGTCCATGGGGCTGAAGAAGTCGCTCTTGCAGCTGCTCTGGTAGCGGCTGTCGGTGATGCTGTCGTAGTAGTCGTCATTCCTGCGCAGCGTCTTGCGGTCGCCGGTGGAGCTGCTGCTCCGTTTGGTCACCGCCAGTGAACTGTCGCTGTTCAAATCGTCTTCCGATTGGTACGGGTCCGTCAGGTTGGCCCGGCTTTTCGTCGTCAGTGGAGTTGATGTCAACACGATCACCTGCAATCATAACGTTAGTCAGTTGCAGTTGACGGATATCAAATCCATATACAGGATCGGTTTTCAAACATGCGGCTACTTTTGTTGTTATTTGCTTTTAATCAGCTGTCACGTGGTGTAATCAACACTATTAGTAGTTCGTTAGATCTTATCATACAACAGTAATGTTTCAAATTAAATGAAAGCTATTTCGTGCAAAGGAATTGCATGCTGACTTTTTCTCCTCCAAACAAAGGATTGATTAGATTACAATAAACAAATAAATAAAAACACGTGCATAGGTGTGTCAAAGCAAAACGAGTCAATCAGGGTTTCTTGCAAAACTGAATAGAAAATTTGAAACCAATTACTTGACAGTAAAGACATGAATCTTGCTGGTTTGTGTTTGGGAAATTTTTTTAAAAAAAGCGCGTCAAAATCTCCACCAGGTGCCCCAGAAGGATTGCCTGTCGTGCCGCACTTGTAACTTGGATTCGGTAGAATCTCGTCTCTTAAAAAGAGTGAAGTACACGGTTAAATTCTATCTATATGATTAAAGAACTCCCCTACCTAAGGATCTATCTACTTATTAATTTATCTAGCTGTCTATCAGTCAGTCAATCAGTCTGCCTGTCTGTCTGTTCGTCTGTCTATCTATTTATCCATCTATGTATTGTCTATCTATCAATCCACCCATTCATCCATCCATCCATCCACTTATCCATTCATCCATCCATCTACTTTTATCCATCCATCCGTCCATCTACTTTTATCCATTCATCCGTCCATCCATCTATCTATCCATTCATCCATCCATCCATCTACTTTTATCCATCCATCCATCCATCCATCCATCTATCCGTTCATCCATTCATCCATCCATCCATCCATCCATCCATCTACTTTTATCCATTCATCTATCTACTTTTATCCATTCATCCATCCAAACATTTATCCATCCATCCATCCATTCATCCATCCATCCATTTATCCATTCATTCATCCATCCATTTATCCATTCATCCATCCATCCATCTACTTTTATCCATCCATCCATCCATCCACCCATCTATCCGTTCATCCATCCATCCATCCATCCATCCATCCATCCATCCATCCATCCATCCATCCATCCATCATCTATCCATCCATCCATCCATCATCTATCCATCCATTCGTCCATCCGTCCATCCGTCCATCCATCCATCCATCCATCTATCCATCCATCCATCCATCTATCCCATCCATCTATCCATCCATCCATCCACCCATCCATCCATCCATCCATCCATCCATTTACCCATCCATCCAACCGACTTGTAACAAAATAGTCAAATGCCAATCCCCAACTGGGGAAAAAAGCGACGGAGCTAAGAGATATGTCAATCAGCGTGACGTCTCAACATGTCAGATAGTTGAATTTTCTGTTGCCAAACCAATCAAAACTAAGTTGAATCAAACCAATTAAAACTGAAACCACCGAGTCAAACAAAACTAGATTAGCGCATTACCGACACATTAAAATAATATTCAAAAACGCAGGCCCATTACAACTTGAACCCGGAAACTTTTCGCTCAGTAACCAACCAGACTCCCAACTGCCTGCGACTCAAATACGCGCGCGTATATCGCTGATCAGTCAATAGAGAGCTCGCTTGTGTTCATACCTTGGGTTCGTTAAGCTCCCTAGCTTTCAGACTCGTCCGAGGATTACTAGCCATAGCCCTCGACGGCAGGGCATCCTTATCCCGGCTTCTCCTGTCCGTCTTCACCGGTACATTGGGTAGCTCCCTCTTGGTATTCTTCAACGCCGTGGCGGGACGGATGGGGGTAGGTATCCGGCTGTTGTAGCTGCGCCTTTCTACGCTGAGTTTCTCCTCGTCCTCCCAGCTGCTGCAAATGTCCTGAGCGGTGGCTAATGGCTTTATCTTGGGTGAAGTGTCGATCACACGGGGCAGGGTCCTGTCCGTCTGCGTGAATCCGTTGACTTTGACCGGATCCGAATCAGTCTGCGTCGGGGTGGCTTTACGATCCGCCACGGGAGGAGGAGGAGGAGGAGTACGGGATGCTAGACGGAGACGGGCTTTGGTACCTTCCAGTTCGATAGACTGCTCCATTAACTGAAATAAGATTAACCAAATCATTAGTAACTGTCAATACAAAGGCTAATAATAGATTAAGACAGATACTAAGATCCTATAATCATATACGATATCACGATTACTATCTTCTGATGATTATCTATGAGATTACAATTTACATGTTTATATGAATGATGATATTGTTATTAGACTGTCATTATTGATGCTATTCTATCGACTGAATTTGGCCGATCCAACTATGCAAACTACTGTATCTTCAACACGTTCATCAAGTTTGCTGAACCCGAATCCTTTTCCAGGTCACGACGGGGGGACAGGTAAAAAAATTAGCGCTGATCCGGAAAACGTGGTTAAAAACGATTTTACGACTGCAAGTGATTACCACCGACTTAATGCAGTCATTGTGTGCTTCATCAAGAGTCAAAAAGGCGTTAAATAAAAGAGCCAGGCCAAAGGTTAATGCGAGTTCACGCAGCTCCAGATTCCCAAGACAACAATTCAATTTCCTTATTTCCCCTTTTCTTTCTATTCGCGTACGAAACGAAGGATTTTCACATTTAAAAGAAAAAATCACTATAACGATAGATTTTAACTTAAAAGGAGTAATTTCAGCTCGTGACAAACTGAATTGAGCTTACTTGAAAGCGCAGGTCTTCGTTCTCTTCCTTGAGCTGCGCAGCTTGATCAGCAGCCTCTTGTAAAGTAGCCTGCCACCACGACTCCCGGGACTGGGTGTGCTGCTTGGATCTCTCTATCTGCTCCCGTAGGGCCTGCAAGACACAATTCATCATGTTGAATGCCAAGGTGTTTACTCGAATTCAGATTCGGACTGTAATCAATCAGAACTTATCCAAGATTCAATTAAAAAACTTAATTACTACGTTAAGATTGTAATATTTAGTAAATTAACATTATAACTTTATGGCAATTCATAAAAGTTTCACTATACGCCATTTTATCAAACACATGAAATCGTGGGAAGCCATTCTAGCGGCGGATATAAAAAAACCGAGTCTTTTGCAAAAGTTGATACAAAGAAACGTGAAGCTGACCAATGGTTACACTAGCCAGGCCATTACTCACCAGTGAAAAGGGCCAACCAGACAAGAGGGAATCGTTCTACCAGTTGGCACTATAGATGCCAACGTTAGAAAAAACTCAATACAACTTCAAAACAATACAACTAATTAAACGAATAAACGACGACGACTAGTATATAACTCAGGTAGCATAGATTTTAGCGAGGGACAGTTTAACATATCCGATTAGATAAACTTAAAGTTGATTGATACTGAAATACAACCTATTCCCTGTTCACAGTGATAACAATATTCAGACGACTTTTTAATTTGGACTAATTATACAGGTGAATCCATAAGCTTTAACTTAAATACAACAAGAATTAAACAGTTATTAGTTCAACGAATTCAACAGACACACACACACAAGGGCACAAGTTAAAAGACAAATTAGAAACGAGCGTAATTCATCAAACTCCAAGAGAAAAGCGCATATGGTGGCAGCTGGACGTTCGCCTTCCAGACACGAGTTATATCGTCCTCTGGAAGAAGGCAAAGCGGTACATTGCCAAAGTCAATGCAACTCTAAACCGACTAATGACCGGAAACGGTCGACCATCAACCCTGGATACTCGGGCGCTGCGGTCGTATACACCGCGTCAGTCCAGGAAGAAGACCACTGAACCGGCCAAAATGCATGGGATATTCCAAGGTCACCTACGTTCTCTCTCCCATGACCAATGCCGATTCCCTCAGTTTATATTAACCATAAATAATTGCCTTTTTATATTAAGAGTTACGAGCGTACTGCCCAGCTCGTATCCTTTTTATCCTTTAACTATATTTCACATTGACTGAATGATGTGCTGAACCAGTACTTGTTCATTAGTTGACATGCGAATTTTTACAACAAGCAAACATACTAGTCCTTCGTTAGGGTAATCTGTCTAGGCTTTTATTCGATTACGCGTTTTAGTAAACAGATTATGTGCTAACTTACTATCGCTATCATCGACATGCGAGTTCGTCCATTGTGAATTGGCAGACGTAGACTGGATTACTTACAAATATGCCAACTGGTATTCAATTCATCAACTTAATCTAGAAAGACTTAACTTTGATCACATTTTGTTGGCAGGCAAATTCACAAGCCAATCTACGAGATTTGTCGTTATTCGAATCTATTGATTGATGTTAACCTATTCTTTCTCGAATCCTAATTAAATTTATTTACGTGCCAATCGTATGCTGACCCACCATTCATTCAGTACTTTAATTAATGTAGACTTGACTGCGGTTGGAATGAAATATGGGCAGTTAAAAGAACCATTCGTACCTCGTTTTCAACGGTGGCGTAAATAACATGTCGCTGCAGTTGAATCGGGTCCTTGGTTTTCAGGACGGCGCTGATTTTCTCCCGACTTGGGCGGACGTACTTGACTGCGGAGGAAGAGGCCGGGCTGCTCAGGGGTAACGCTGCAACACCCTCCTACGCAAAAGAAAAGGAAGGAAAAAAAATTCATAAAAAATTAAAATAAATCATAAAATAAATAAATAAAAATTTAAATAAATAGAGAAATCAAGGAAATAGTTCCACAGTTCAAATGAATTACCAGACCCTGCTGGTTTACTCAAGCCAAAGTCCTCTCACCTGGAAACTGACTTTCTTCTTAACGTTGGCCTGACTTTCACGGCCGGCATCTTCCTCGGTATCGGGCGGGCTGCCCGACAGTTTCTGCCTGATAACTCTGATTTCAGCCTCGGCCTGGACGATCCTCTGCGCGGTCAAGTTCAACTCCTCCTGGATCAGCTGATAATGCTGCTTCGCCTGACTCAAATCGCGCTCCGATTCCGCTTGTTTCCGCTTCCAGTAGCCGACATCTCTCTCCAGGCGTTTCAGGCAGCCGACCAGGTATTGCGCACTATCGCAATCCGGTGCCAGTAGACCCGATCCGGCGGGACTGTTGACTCCATCCTCGGGTAAGGATCGAAGACGGTCAACTTCGAAGCGCATCTCGCGACTTCGCGACTCGATTTCCTCCAAAAGCTGCCACAGCTCGTCGTCGGACGAGTCTTCATGCGCCAATTCCGGATTGAGAAGCGCAGACAGTCGGTCCTCGTCCTTCTTCAGGCGGCAAATTCGACTGCGGACACGATCCAGCTGCTGAGTAATATCCTTTTCCGTGGGACTAGACAATTTAGGAGGCGCCGTCGTGTCCAGGTGCTGAGTCTCCACCCGGCTGCTGCGGGGACTCGAGTTGCTGTTGGCCTCCGTACTGAATCCGGAATCGACGACGGCCTGTGCAGCATTCTGAGATTCGTAGCTGCGGTACTGCTGCTGCTGCTGAAGATGTCGTTTTCGGGTCCACGTAGCGGCCGGGTTGTGCAGCTTGGGGCAACTTGTTTCCGCCGACGTAACGGGATCCGCCGGGTGAGCTTTGGGCTGTAGATGCGGAAGCGCTGCTAGCACAGCCTGGCGGAAAAGCAGCAAATCGCCCACATCCTGCTGTAGTTCCTGCTCGGTACAAAAACAAGTCATTGTTAAAGAAGGACACTTGTTTTTAAAAAAGAATATACATATTTCAATATAAACTAAGAAAGTAAAAAAAAACATGTTTGACCGTGATCACTTTAGCGTAACCGATGATTCGTTTATAAGTTTTCGACAATTCTAAACGTTTTACTGTGAAATGTCGAGGATTTCTCAAGGCCTTGTGCGGTTTCAGGCCGGCACTACTAAGTCTGCAAAATCTAGTGCCGGTCCGGAAACCGCCACTCGGCAAGTACGAACAATAACACCTCCGCCAACATGTGACAGTTTTAAACACCACAGTCACTTTTGTGTAATGAGTAAAAAATAAGAAGAGATTAAATTTAAGTACGACGTTATACAGTACAACCCAATTGGTTTTCTCGTTATAAAGTGCAACGGCTTTATTTGCACGTCTAATGCGTCACTGGACGCAGAAAACCTCGGTACAGTTAGTACAGGATTTTATTTTCTAACAGGATTATTAGAAATCTTGAAAAACGAATGCATTTTTTCGTCATTTGAGAAGAGAGAAAAAGGAATAGAGGTCAGGTCTCTCTTGGTTTTTCTCTTCTTGACATATTAAATCACTCTTTTGACAAGCACAATGAATTACTGTTCTCTGTAATAATTACAGAGTGAATCCGGTATTACTCGAGGCGGAAAACGAGTTATCTGGTCATTGCGACCGGGAGAATAAATTGCCCTCGGTGTCTTTTAGTCGCTTCGAAGAAAAAGAAACCTTTTTCAAATTAAGTTCTTTCCTTTTCTGTTTCTTAGAAAATATACATCTCAGTTCTGTTTCGGAAAATAATGAATCGTTTCATCAATTGAACGTCACATTCTGTCAAATTCGAGTTTTCGAGTTTTAACAAGAAAGGACAGATTGAATACGAATTATGATTAAGTAAGGGTGGTATTTTAATATGTACCAGCTATCTAGCTGTCTATCTATCTACTTATCTATCTATCTATCTGTCTGTCTGCCTATCCATCTATCTATCTAACTGTCTCTCTAACGATCTATCTATGTATCTATCTATCTACCTACCTACGCACCTACCTACCATCTATCTATCTACCCATCTATCTATCTATCTATCTATCTATATCTCTACCTATCTATCTATCTGACTGTCTCTTTATCGATCTATCTATGTATCTATCTATCTACCTACGCACTTCCCTACCTACCATCTATCTATCTACCTTTCTATCTACCAATCTGTCTATCTGTCTATCCATCTATCTATCTATCGATATATATCTCATCTATCGATATGCATTCTATCTATCGATATGTATCTATCTACAAATCTGTCTATCAATCTATCCATGTGACTGTCTCTCTATCGTTCTATCTTTCTACCTGTCTATCTATCTATCTAGCTATCTATCTGTCTACCTGTCGATCTATCTATCTATCTATCTATCCATTTATCTATCCATCAACACATAAAAAAGCACGTTAAATGCACATTTTCAAAAGGAATTAAGGCAGAAATAAAAAAAAAAGCTACTAGGAAAGATTATAGTTTAACATTACTTGGATAGCCACAATGGACTTGGCCTGCTCGCGCACCAAAAACTGGAAGGATTCGTAGAGATTAGGTGCCGGGGCATCAGCGTCGCTCACGCCCTTCTCTTGGTGACGCGCGTCCATGGTACGGGATTAGTTATTCATTGCAGTGCAATCCTTTTAAAAATATCAAAAATCAATAAATAAAAACATTAATACAAAAATATAGCCTCACAAGACAACAAAAACTATGATTGAATTTAATATAATATTCATTTGTTAAAAATAACACAAGATTTAATGGCAATTACAATAAAACTGGATAATTATACAATTTCTTCCTCCAGATTTTCAGCGAGTCATCCATCAATAAAGAGCCACAACACTCAAAATATTGGCCTTGACTTTAAGAAAATACAAAGAGAAAAACCACCGACGAATCGAAACCAAGACACGGAAACTTTTTCAAACAAGTCCAGCGGCTAAATCCCTCAGGCGAGGGGAGAATTCGACAATCGAAACAAGCCGGCGGCCGTGCGTGAGCTTTGTTCCAGGCAAGCGTCATCCTGGAACCGCGCTCGGCCCGGGCCGCTCCGCTTGGCAGCCGAAGACAAAAGAAACAAATCATAAAATTTTTAAGAGAATAACAATGAAATAAAATAGCTCGCACGTACACAAGGTCAACGATCGTCGACCATTGATTTGGAATTTCTTATAAATATCGATTCTTGTAGACAGTCGACCCGCCTATTGTCGTTCCAGCCATTATCACGGACTCGTAACAACAGGCAGAGGGCTTGTATAAAAGAAAGATCGTATTATCATGTCTTATAAAAGATGATTCAAAAAAAAGGGAGCCTATTAGATAAAACGCGGGCTGTATCGACAAAGATCCTTTTGACGCTAATGTGAATGGATCGTTTATTCCTGAAAGGATGTCAGACTCTATGAAAACAATGGAATTACATCAATCAAACGCTCTACCCATTCGGCTGAACTTTGACCGACCCTACTATCTGTCTGTCTGTCTATCCATCTATGTATCTATCTCTTTGTCTGTCTATCTCTCTCTCTCTCGCTCTATCTAATTGTCTATCTATCTATGTAGTATCTATCTGTCTGTCTGTCTATCTATCTCTCGCTCTATCTAATTGTCTGTCTATTGATGTGTCTATCTGCCAGTCTATCCGTCCATCTATCTATCTATCCGTGTGTCTGTGTATCTATCTATCTCTCTCGCTCTACCCAATTGTCTAACTATCCATGTGCCTACCTGCTCATCTAACTCTCTTTATTTATCAGTCTACCTATCTATCAATGTATCTACTAATCTATCTACATATCTATCCATCTATCCATATGCCTCTCTATCTGTTTATCTACCTACCTACCTATCTCT
>JAIQCU010001807.1:0-16697 GCA_022114935.1 Leptestheria dahalacensis
GTTCAAACAGAACTAAAGCCAAAGAGACACAGAAACTTTGCATAATAACAACGGATTTTGTCGATAATTTAGCCAAGTTTGCCGGAAGTGAGCACCGAGAAGATCTCCAAACGGAAGAAATGCTGTCGACCAAGAACCGCATGTCTTTCATGCGTCGTCGTCTTCTCCATCTTCCTTCTCGTTGCAGTTTCATTCGGGTAACAAGTTACATCAATCTATATTTCAACTATAATTCGACTTGGTCACTATCATCTTTAAGTTATCTCCTTGTCATTTAATATTACTTAGTTTGAGATGACAGTTTAGTATAGGATGTAGATGAACTGTATATGCGCATCGTATTTAACTACATCCTCTTGAAGTATTCAACTTTAAAGTATTAAGAATTAAGGTTTGAATAAGTGGGCGGACCCTTTGGTTATTTCGCCTCGGCTGTGTTGTTAGCGCGCGGGCCGCGGTTAACGACTGGAAAGCCTTTTCATCGTAAATCCTCGTTTATTGGACTTGATTATTTCCCTTGGCTTATATATATATTTATAACAAGTGTTAAAGCCCTTTCATTCATTGCCAAGCCTAATATTTATCTATCTTTATCTGGCTCTATTTATTTATTTAAACCCTGCTTTTTTAAGAATCCCCATTCTGAGTCCTATAACCCTTCTGACAATCTTCAGATAACATTGGTCAGGGTTGGTTAAAATACTTGCCGGGATTTTCTACGCGTTCCTCAAGCGTCTTTTGCTTAGTTGTATATCTTGAATGAAGAGATTGAAGAATTCCTATTGATGTGTAAGATTACAGATATAATCGGATTACTTGAAGAGTAATTGATCTCATGGTGAGATGGAAATTTTTTTTTAATTCGAGTTAAATTTGACGTAGATTTGGGTGTTGTTGGATTTCGTGATTATGAAAATAATGATTGGAGTGAAATGTGGCGAAAATGTTGTAGTTGAATTACATTTATATTCACCTAAGTGACATATAACTTGAAATAAATTAAAAAGTAATAAGATAGGTAGATATATTTATAAATATATAAAAGCCAGATCGATAGATAGATAGATAGATAGATAGATAGATAGATAGATAGACAGACAGACAGATAGATAGACAGATAGATAGACAGACAGACAGATAGATAGATAGATAGATAAACAAAGATATAGATAGATAGAATAGATAGATAGATAGAAAGATAGGTAGATAGATAGGTACTTAGACAATCAAGTAGATAGACTATAATAGTTAGTTGGTCAGATAGATAGATAGAGGGCTAGACAGGATAGACAGATAGACGGACAAATAAAACGATAGATAGGTACATAAATGAGTTTACGTCAAGTTTACATACTTTAATGATTAATGTAATAATTAATTTGATTACCAGTTTACAATATTACGGATACCATCATCTATCCAAATATACATTTACAAATAACAAAAAACCTAATAGATAATAATACGGTAATAAAACTATTCAGTATTTCAGTAAGTTCAGTTTGAGCAGTATTTCAGTGGTATAACAATACTATATACCTCTTAACGAATGACTCCTAATAACTAGAATTAGATTAAAAATACAGTTAGAACCTCTCAATGAACGCCTGTTTACAATCAAAACTAAATAAGTAATCAAATAAGTAATTTAAAACTATCATAGAAACCCCTGAAATAACACCTGTGAATGACAAAACGATACGGTAGTTGCGGACCCCCCGTCGTGCCGAGTGCCATTAGTTGGGTATTCATCAACCAGCGACACGTTCCCATGTTGACTTTGGCGTGAGCCAGACTTTCAGCGAGAAAACTAACACGCTGTTGACGTTTTCCCTATTACGGTTTCAAATGAGACATGCAACTTTTTCAGATTCCTCGTCGCCTCTCCCAATCTTCATTCATTCTCTTCTCTTATTCCTTTCGGTTATCACAAGTTCCTCATTTTCGCTCCATTTATAGACCGTTCGTTTCCTTATAGAATCCCAATTAATCATTGATTTGTAATTAAGATAAGAACATACTAGTCAATTACCTGTTAGTTACCAGTAGTTGTTACTTCCAACTCCCGGTTAAATATCCAAAATCCACATTTATCAGAGATGCTAATTAGCATTTTTGTATTTAAAAAAATTCAATTAGAAGAGATTATAACTCAACATGTGAACTGGAGATAAGGGACAGAGAAGCGGACAAAAGTCGTGTTGTATTTCGAAAGGCGAGAAGGAAATCTACGGAGCGATAATCATCTCGTCAGTTGGTGGGAGAGAACCCACACCAGAAAGAGCAGACGAAAATGGCCGTCGTTCATCTTCGTCTCCCCCTTTATTTTCTCTCTCTCTCTCTCTCTCTCTCTCTCTCTTTCTTTCTTTCTCAACACTTTAAAATTATTCTTTTTAGAAAAGAAATCGGAAAATTTGAATCTTTGCTTGAAATCGGTCAATACCAACAAACGTGTCGATGGTCGATGTTATAGTCAGTATTAGATCAACGAATACCAATGGCTATTACACGGGTAGTAACGATCGTAATGTTGATAGTACTACGTATTTTATGAAGTAGTAAACTAATTAACTATTATATATCTTTAAGAAATGAAATTAATCTATAGGCTTCGAGTGAAATCTATAGTTACAATCATAGGAATAACATAAAGCTTTCGTAATAGGAAGAAGATATAATTATAATTAACTTAAAATGCAAACCTAGAATCTATTGTATGGATATCTCGAGTAGTGTGTCAATTACACACGGCTATACTTAATGAAATGATATTATCGTGACATTATCACTTAACTCGAACTCATAACCGCGCCGATTACTGATCATATTAGAACGTAACAGAATCGTCGCGACATTGAATCACGATATCGAAATCCTATTCCGCTCAACCTTACTATCCAATCGTATACGCATTATGACAATCACTTGACATCTCATTGACAATCAAGTGACATAACCCGTATTCTTAACGGATGAAAGTCATGCCCAGATTCTTGATCATACAACATGCAGAATCGTCACGACATTGAATATACGATATTGAAATCCTATTCCGATTCCCATATTCTTTCAGCTTACCGTGTCCACATTATAACAATCACTTGACATTTCATTGACAATTAAGTGACATAATCTGTATTCTTTACGGACGAAGGTCATATTCAGATTCCTGATCATACGACATACAGAATCGTCACGACATTGAATCACGATATCGTAATCTTGTATTCTAACTTCCACATTCTCTCAAACCTTACTACCAAACCGTGTCCGCATTATGACAATCACTTGACATTCTAACGACAATCAAGTGACGTAATCCGCATCTTAACGGACTGAAAACCTCGTCCGGATCAAAATTCCGTCGTCTTAAACCGAGCCTGACATTAAAGTTGGATAGTTGGGGGACATATGCATGGCGACACACGAGACATGTCCAGTTGGGTGAGACAAACAGTAGTTGCAGGCGTCACGCAGGTATCTTTTACAAATGATGGTCATTGTGCAGAGGGTCCTTACGGGGCCCACCCGCGCTGTTTTAACAGATCCATTCTGTTCTCCTTTATGCCAGTCACAAGGGCTAGAGAGTCGTTTTGGCCGGCCAATAAATGGATTAGCTGCTCAAATGCCTTCTGACATCCACTGGAATTCCGGGCCCCTTCCAAAAACTAGGGGGGTCCGCAACTTTGGAAACTATTTTTAGATTTTAAACTTGCTTATTGCTTTCTGACCAAAATTGAGCTTTGAACTGACTATCTATCTATCTATCTATCTATCTATCTATCTCTCTCTCTCTATCTATCTTCATCTATCTCTATCTATCTCTATCTATCTCTATTTATCCTATCTATCTATCTATCTATCTATCTATTTATCTATCTAACTATCTATATATATATATCTATCTCTATCTAACTGTCTATCTATCTATCTATCTATCTCTATCTTTCTTTATCTATCTCTATCTATCTATCTATCTATCTATCTATCTATCTTTCTTTCTATCTATCTATTTACCTCTATATCACATAATAATATCTTATGACTTTAATTTAAATCAGGGTATAATTAATTATTCTGATCGTTACATTCAAGTTACACGTTTACCATTGTACATAGTCATAATGTGTTGGATTGTTGTGGTCAACTGTTTTTATGTACCGACCAACTAAAACTGTTACACGAGTTTATATCAAACTATAGTTAATGAGATTTAAACTTAACTTATAGTTTCTTCCAACGGGCGGACTATTTTGCATTCTCACGGAGAGAAATATATATCTGGTAATGAAATCTGACAAGTAGAGCTGCATACAACAGCTCTCCCGCCGCGGTGACCTCACTTGACCTTGTCTTGTCCTGACCAATCGACATTCCTCTTTCCTAGGATATACTGCATGGGTGGCCCCTTCTATTCGCCCTTGTGACAGGCGTCTCAAAAACAACCAAATTAATACACAAACAAGTCGCTTGTGTCCCAAACCCCCTCGCATTACATACTCTGATAAATATCCATCTAAATCAACTTAAAAAAAGCTAATTCGATTAACTTTAATCAGACGGGGGTGTCTGCAACTTTTGAGTACAAAAAATAAATAATGACTTTATGAAATTTTTATTGATTTGTTAATTTTTAATTTAATGTATTATGCGTGGATCAAAGTCCTTGTTATTGAATTGTACTCTTGCCAGGTTGTATATCATCCATCTTTCTCCGCTATTTTGATAACATGCGTCAAGATGAATCTTCAACTGTTTCCAATGCGACACGCAGCCTTGTCGATTTGGCAAGGACACATACTGCGAGAAGGATTCGCGAATTCATCTTGGCCCGATTGTTGTCGAAGCCTCTCAAATTCAAATGTTTCGTATCATATTTCACGCGTATTTTAATGAGTAATTGATTATCAATTAAACTACCGTTAATTCAACGTAAGTAATAGTTGATTTAATGTTTATATTTGGTCAAAATTGAATGCATTATAATGTCCTATTGTGAACAGTTCCTTAATACTTGATCTAGTAACTATAGTCTATTGTACACTGCCCGAAATTCCGGGCGGCGTGGGCAGGTTTTATGTTTTTTCCACTTATGATTAAATTTAATTCCACTTATGACTATATCCTAACCAAAACCCAAATATAAGCTACAAACTGTAGTAGGTACTGCCCGAAATCTAGGGCGGGTCCTCCCAGTATTTCAACTATTTCACTTACTTTGAGTAAATGAGTAAATTTCACATTTTTCTCCATGAAATCAGTGAAACATTTTACAGGATATCTGCAAACACTGCCCGAAACTTAGGGTGGTATTATCATCATTTCACCTACTTTCCCACTTTCTGCTCAAGTCGCAATAGAAAAATTCACTTTTAATTAACATAACTTTAGATTCGCTAATCACATTTCAATGACATGTTACAAGCCATACTGCCCGAAACTTAGGGCGGGTTTCCGCATTTGGCTCATTCCCTTTCCTTCTCTATGCCACGACGGCCGATATTCAAGTTGAATAACCTCGATGAATTCCCGATTCCGCATTTTTCTGACTTGTTGGTTTAGGGGAACCGATCGATGAACATCGATGCTGCGCGTCTATATCGACAGGTTTTCAGGGCCACAGGCAGAAACAGGTTTAAAGAGGACGATTTGACGTTGGGTTTCGGGGAGTTAATTTATCAAGGCACCATCTTTGGTGCGGGCCCAGAGATGTCGAGTTTTGTGCAACGGGTGGTCGCTTTGGCTAACAGAGGCGATCGGTCTGGAAGATGTGTCAACATCGCGGCAGGGTGTCACCACGTTGCCATACAAACAATCCCCCATTGGTAAATATTTCCACTGGGTTATATAGTCTTTTCTCGCCCTCCTCTCTCTTTCCTGTCTTGTTGAGACCGGTCTTGCTTTTTAAGTGGACACTTCATAAACTATCACGGCGCCACTGGGAGTAAACTGGGAAGCATCACACATACATGCAGTCCTCAGATTCCGCGGCTATCTAATGTAGCTATCCTGAACCTAATCTTAAGGTTCAACATTTTTTACAGCGAAAAGTTGAGTTATAGAAACAAAATCCCCAACATGAATTTTTCTTATTTTTCTTAGTTTAGCGTCTTCAGTCATTTACGATATGACCTCCAAAGTAGAGAGTTAACTAGAGTTAAATGGTTTTCGCGCCTTTTAGCAGCGCCGGATTTTATAGAGTTTACCTAGTAATGCAGACAGATAAGACAGGAGATAGATAACGGAATAGATGTGTGGATTGGTGAGTAGATGGATTAGTAGGTAGATGGAGGGACAGATAGATAGATAGATAGATAGATAGATAAGTGGGAAGATGGTCAGATGGATAGTGATATAGATGAGTAGTCAGAAGGATTAGATAAATGGATAGATCCGGAGATAGGTAGTTGGGTAGGTAGATAGAAAGATAGATAGTATAAATAGTAGATAAATAGATAGATAGTAGATAAATAGATAGATAGAGATAGATAGATAGATAGATAGATAGATAGATAGATAGATAGATAGATAGATAGATAGATAGACAGATACGTACATATAAGAAATAATAACTTCAAATTACTAACTACGAGCAGAGAAATCGACTTTACCAAGGATTTTCTCAACATCGAATCGGTTTAAGGTTTCATTGCTTGTCGAGTTTGGTTGTTAATTCACTGAAACTCTCGGAAGCCCTATAGGCTTCAAAGTTGAAAGAATCGAAGGAAAACCTTTAAAACAATATTTAACAACATTCAAATATCTGTACTTAAGTATTGTTTAATAAAACTTTATACAGAGCACATAGTGAACAGACTGTCCATGTTAGATACGAAATATGTAGTCTCATGTAACACGAAAGTGCATAACTTCACATGCTATCACTGTTCTACAGTTTAACAAGAACCGGTCTGGCAGATTTAGACAGTCTTACCGGATGTATATTTATGTACACAAGACACAAGACAAACTTGACAGGCTCTCTGGCTAACAAGCACTTTAGCTACTTATGCCAACCATGTAAATACATACAAACTCAAAAATAGATGAACTAGGTAGATAGATACAGCAATTACGGATTGGTGGGTAGGTCGATGGACGGATAGATAGATAGATAGATTGCTGGATAGGTAGGTAGACAGATAAATGGTCAGATGGATAGTGGGTAGATATATAGACACCTGGATTGGATAAATGGATGGATAGATACATGCGTACTATATAGACAGATAGATTAGGTAGGTAGGTAGATAGATAGATAGATATACAGGTAGGTAGATATAGGTAGATAGATAGATAGAAAGATAGACAGATAGACGGTCAGATGGATAGTGGGTAGATATATAGACACCTGGATTGGATAAATGGATGGATAAATACATACGTAGTAGATAGACAGCTAGATTAGGTAGGTAGATAGAGAAAACGCTAAGGGACACAGAATTTTTTTCATTTGCACATTATTTTATTAACAAATATTATATTCTTAAAATATAATATTAATTATTACTCTCTTAAGAATAGCTAAATAGTTAATATATTAATTGATATAACAAATATTAATTATTACAACATTATATACACAATACTGAAAAAATATTATGTTGAAAATTCTTCCTATATTGGTAATTAGTTTGAAATCTCGCGGCGCCAAACTTAATTTCACAGCTCGTTAGACTGCCGGTGCGACCCGGTGCCCCGCGCCCCTCGCCCCGCGCGCGAATATTACAAACAACACATTACGTATGCATTGAATTTTCCACCGTGTATGTTTCAAAAACTCCAAACCTGGATTGAGCCACTAAGCATTAGTGACAGTATTCATAACCCCGGACTGTTATATCATACGGAGAACGAACAACCACAATGACAGAATCTATTTGAACGTATCTAGTGTTCGTGCCCCGTTGCTGTCAAAAGTGTTTTTGCTGATGCATGTGCAGGGCTTTTGAAAAGAGTGATTTGTGGCGTCTGTTTTGACACTGGCCTGTCCATTAAGTGGAACACATCACCAAGAGGCAACAGTCCGGTCTCTGCTTTAATCCCGACGAGCGAAGAACTTAATCTCTCTGTTTGTAAACACGGGCCATTTGGGAAAGAAATCAGTTCACGCGCGCGCAACCTACTTCTTGCAACTTTGATGGCGCTACTGCTGTTGTTGACAGAGCATCTTAATCTTTCTACTTTTAAGCGTTTTTTCTTAATTTTCAGTCTTAGTTATAGCAGCAACTCAAACTCTCTGGCTTGGACTTTGCCCTGGGGCAATCTAGAATCTAGAATTAGAAACCAGTGATATTAAATGAAGGTTTCATGTGCTTTCCAGAGTGATGTTCTGGAATTCGGCCGACAGATTCTGGCCCTGGTCAACAATACAGGCATCTGGATTGAATTCAACGCCGACCCATGGAGCGCTAGGTATTTCACTGACTACTGAACTTTAAGATTTATAGTTAGAACACGGAAAATGAAGTAGCAGCAGCAGTAATGTCAACTAGAGATTTAGACTGTAATGAATTGCATTCAATCTTTATTAGACGACGGTTGCAACTTTCGATCATCCATCGGTTACTTCACCAACATCTTCAACCTGGGTTACGACGCATCGCGCAGTAACCCGATTCGCAATCGAGGGTTCTGCAAGCCGCTTTTCGAACAAGCCTCGCTGCGGGAGTGTAAACTGACGTCGACTGAATCCTGCCAACCTCAGGTCAGAGCCATAGTCATCGACTCGATCAACGCCTATCGCCAGTGGATTCAAACCAAGATTCATATAGAAACGGACCAGGAATCTTTGTCTGTCGCCGATGAGGAATTCGCTCGGATCCAGTCCGACTTGGCGCGGGGAACGACCGTTGTAATGACAGATATAACCTGCCGTGTCTTTGAGGTATCTCGAGATTTCCAGTACGCTCTGGATCCTCACTTGATACAGCGTTGGACTCATTCAGATGAAGATAGTTTGCTCGAGTTCATGGAGGACTTTGGCACCCATTACGTGGATAAAGCAGTCATGGGCGGCCAGTTTCACATCAAATTTTCCATGAATCAATCCACGGCTGATCTTCTCACCAAACAGGACCTGTCACTGGAGAGTCAAGCAGTTACCGCAGCGCTGTACATTCTGTCAAGGGCTAATTTGTCGATACACTTGTCGGCATCGGGAGAGTCGGCAGCGTTGAACTTCATGAAGCACGCCCGCTCCGACGTTTACCCGAGCATTTCGACCTTGGATCACGGATGGATGGAATCTTCGATAAAAACGCCCTCTATCATTGAAATCGAGTTGAAACCGCTAGAAGACCTGCTTCAGAGCATCCCGACTGCAGCTAAAGTGACGACAAAGTTCAAGTCTGTCCGTCAATCGACCTGCAAAAGATTCGAGGATCGGGGCTTCTCTCACTGTTCATCTGCCAAAGAACGTGGTGTGATCCTTCCTGTGGTTTCAATCAATCCCAACACTTTGCACGGATCATCTGTGCAAACTTCGTGGAGCCAATGCCGGCAACTGTGCCAGGCAGATGCGCTTTGCTCGGCAGCGACGTTGACTGATGAAAACAACTGTGAACTGCACCGACAAACCGAGTTTTACAACGCAGATGTGAGCCCCTTTGCTACTTCGTTCATCCCCTTGCGTGAAGATTTGCGCCCAGTGACTCTGTGGGGCTTCTCGCTTCAAAACAGCCAGGGAGAATTGTCTTCAACGCACCAAGCAGACGAACTCAGCACATGCCTGCAGTCTTGTTTTGAACATAAACAATGCAGCGTTGCCGTATTCTCTAACCATCTAAGACCCGAAAAACGCCTGTGTAGACTAATCGGTTACAACCAGCTGCTCGGACTGCAACAGGACAAGCAGAGTAGCGTCACGTTCATGATGTCTGCTCTATCGACGTGCAACACGGGAGATAAAAGCAGCTGCCCTGCAAGATCGGAATGCTGGCACGGGCTATGTGTCTGCAAGCCGGGCTTCAGGCGCAATGGGCAGGTTTGCGAGCCGCTCAACCCGGACCAAGACGAGACAAAGGCAGAGAAGAAAACAACTCGCAAGCAGCAGAATAAACAACGAACAACACCTACACCCCCAGCAACAACAACAACAACAACAACTGTTGCGCCAACTACACCTACACAGGTTACTACACCGCCAACTACAACAACATCCACTCCAAAGGCAACAATCATTACAACTCAAGCGACTACCCCAACGCAATCAACGTCCACCGAGAAATCGTCAACTTCTCGCGACCAGCCGACTCAGACTTCAGCCCGGCAGAGGATTCATGCAGCCTGGCAGGCTAGCAGATTAGCCCAGGGTTACAAAAACAGCAGCCAGGAAGCGCTGACCAACACAACGCCACGCTATTTAATGCTACGTGGCCGGTAGTTTCTAACTATCACCATTATCCCTCCTTACTACTGACTAATAACCGATAACATCGATATCAGTATCATTAAAAGAGACGCGATCAACAGCACGAAAGGGGCTACGGTTTAGCAGCATCCTTAGACCAAACGCCATCTAGGGTCTCTTCTGGCAACTAATATCAATCCTAGTTACTTGCTGAGTTATTTTGATACAGGAATCATGAAATGAAGTATCAAAACAACTCGATACTGATATCGATGTTATCAATCACCCCTGCTGATAGTTTTATGGAGATGTGTCTCTTCCTTTTAACTTTATAAACCAAGAATTTGAAAGTATATTTTTTGTCGCCGCTCGTATGCCAGCAGTGTGTGGTGTATCATTTATTGTACAGTTTCGCGCTTTGGACTCCCTTTCTAATCTAATACAAATCAGTATATTCAACTCTTTAATCGGATAGTGCTGGTCGTGTTTTGATGGCTTCGTTCAACAGATGGATGTAGGCGATGGCTCGCTGGAGAGTTCGAACTTTGCTGACGCGGCGAGTGGAAGAAGAGCGGCTTCCGCCGGATTCTTCGCTGCTGCTGTTCCTGTACAATTTTTATTCCCGTATTCGTCGAGTTTAATCAGATCTATTGTATCTATTTCAGTTGTAATCAACAGTGTGACTTGATTAGATTAATTATATGAGAGTTTATCAAATATATTCCTACTGTGTCCTTAATTTTATTTAAAATTTAATTAAAGATCTCAGTATAAGGTGACGAGATAAAACAGTTAACTACAGTATATTGGATTATAAACTTCTTTAACTTTAATTAACCTTGTCTACCTACCTGTCTATCTAACTATCCATCTTACCATCCATCTATCTATCTACCTATCTATCTACCTATCTACCTACCTAGCTAACCTATCAATCTATCTAAATATATATCCATCTTTCTACCCGTCTATCTATCTATCTATCTATCTAACTATCTATCTAACTATCTATCTAACTATCTATCGGTCTATCTATCTATCTATCTTACCTAACTATCTATCTATCTATCTATCTTACCTAACTATCTATCTATCTTATCTACCTATCTATCTATCTACCTATCTTTGTATCTATCTATCTATCTATCTATTGAAGGACCCATACATCCAGCTAACTATCTATCCATTTGTCTATCTATCCATCCGAGTATGCCTACTAGATTAATTTAGTTGACTTTAATCATCTATCTTGACCCTTAATTAATTAATTATTTAATCTGAATTATTTAGCTAGAGCATCGTACTCGTTTTCAGGAGGTAGAACTCGTTGAAGCTCGGCGAAGGCCACGTTGACGGCTTCGACGCGGCGCCGCTCGCGCGCGTTACGCCGCGCTACCTGGTGAGCAGACCGTGCGCTCAGTCCACCATAACGCGAACTCCATTTTCTCCTCCTAAATTTACAATAAACGTAATTAACTACTTTTTTATATGCTAAACATCCATTTAATTACATCTTATTACAGATCCATTTATTCGTGTCATTTTCCAATGGTGTCCACGATACTGAAGGTTAAACATAACCATTCTGAACATTAAACTTAATCTACTTAAAATTACCTTTCCTCGTGACAAGTGGAAACAGGGGCGGTTTCAGATCCTTCGTGACTGCTTTCTGATTGGACGCGAACATGAAAATTCAAGTAATCCTGGTCGAAACTGGCCGCGTCGGTGGACCAGTACAGTGGTAAATTTGGATCTGTGTGATTCAATCATCAATTAGTGTAATTAATACGTTCAATTAATAGTTAAATCAAAATAAGATTAAGCTGAGCAAGTGATAAAATAATAAGTAATATAGCGGTAGAACAGAACTTAATACTTCAAAATCTTCTGTATATATTACAACTACCCAATAAGTCAATGAATTAACAATTACTATGTTAATCACTTGAATAATAATTTAATAAGTTAATTAATAAGGGATCAATGGTGAGTAGCAAGTCACTTAACTATTTGTTAAATTAAATAATGGTATTTTATGAGCAATTAACAGCAAAAGAGCAAATCCTGTTCCTTTCATTCCACCGCAATTTTCAACATGTAAACATTACAACCATTAAACTAATTATAAAACTACTGATACCACTAATGCTTAAATACACAAAGCAAATTACCGTCGATGCAATCCATCTGCGAAAACAGATGCGGACCGTGTTCCAGGCCGTTCTCCATCGGTCGGCTGAACGTGCTGAAATGAAATACAGATAGCCAAGAGAAAAGGTTACAGAAACACGTCAACAATGGGTAGACCGGTACTGAGCAAGTGGCAATCAGCGATTTCATTAACATCCGGAAACGCGGATGGGTATACGGAAGCGGGTAGATGCACCTGGCTTTGGCTTTAACATATACCCGCATTGATTCTCCTGTCGATGGTCAGTCGACATGAGAACCAGGCTCCTACACGTCAATACATGCTCTCTTTTTAACCACAATAACCCCTTAATTTACTGTACTTAATTTCACTAATTACCTTGATCTAATTAGTATATTTCTCCTAATCGTTATTCTTAATTGCTCTATCCTTGAACTCGGTAAATAAACTAAGATTAAACCAAGATTTCAGTGGGTAAATCAGTTGATGACATGCCAATTTCATGTCGCTTATTGCACACGTATCTTATGATTAATAAAACGTTCCATACATATACTTGGATTTCAAAAGATATGCATTTACTTGGATTTAACTTAATTGCTTTAATTAATACGCTTTTCCGGTATGTCTTCCATTGGTAAACCAGTGCGACGACATGACAATTTCATGTCGTTTTATTTCATCTATTTGTTTTAGTCAACATTTATCGACTAATTAAAATTTCCCAGTCCAATTAAGCAGGGGACAATAAATTCGGTAATCATTTACTGTTTTTAACTCCAATCACAATGTCGATTAGATTAGCACAGCACTTAAGAAGTAATTAAGTTGAACAGTTCCTTTGCAAGATGATACGAGTCACCTGTTTATGCGCTGATTGTACATTCACCTTTCAAAATTTTTTAAAAAATAGAAAATCAGAACCATGAACCAAAAACCAACTGATTAGCAATAGTTAACCACGAATAGTATTTTTTAAAAATAGCACGTTGCTATTCTATTTGAGTTAGTAATCGGTTCTTCGCTGAATAGACACAAAATTAAGGTATAGCAAAGCAGGCTAAGTTCCGGTCGATTCCGGACAATTCCGCAATCCTTTAAACGAAGGATCTTAACCTATCTTAAGGCAAACAGTGCTGTTTGATAAGATCGGCATAGTGACTGGAGAAGATAGCTCGGTTGTAGGAGACCAACCGAGCCAACTGACCGGCTAGGGCGGCCAGTTCCTCGCGAAGGATCGACAGGCCCGGCGGGATCTGCGTCGGCCGCGCTACTTCGCTGCTGATCACCTGCCGCAGGAAATCCAGCATCCGTGTCCCTATACGAATTCAGTTCAAAAACATCTATTAATTTAATTTAATTTTAGCATCATTATGACGTTATTACGCGGGACATGGACCATACGCTAATTTGTGACATCGATATTTCAGTATGATATTTGTGATATCATACCAATAACGAGATTCGTATATGAAGATATCGATATATTTTAAACCCACCAGCAGATAATTTGATATGATATATCAAGAATTTGATACAGATCAAGAAGGAATTCGTATATCAAAATATCGATACTTCTGAAACCCCTTCCCCTCGACACTCGATATGATATTTGACATATCACGGCATTAAGAATGATATATCAATGTTTTGATATTTCAATGTGATAAATTGCCCAGATTCAAGCAAAAACATGATTAATCTAATTAGATTTCATTAATATTAATGCTATTATCATCATTATTATTGTTATTATGCAAGGTTTGGACGATAGGCTAACTCCGCCATATCGATATTTCCACACGATGTATCAGTAGATAAATCCGAATATCAAAATATCGATATTTAAGAAACCAGTAGCGGATGATTTTGATATGACATTGGATATGGTATTTGATATAACGTGATTAAAACAGCCTAGTATATCAACACTTTGATATCTAATATGATATATCGTCCAACCTTAATATTCATTTAAACATATTACATAGTTTATACTTAAAACTTAAACTAAATATAATTGAGTTAATCACGTAGACAAATTTAACTTCGATATAAATTTACGTAAATTTTAAGTTTCAACGTGAAAATTCCGGCTTACGGACGATATCACGTATCCGGTTCTCAGGACTCGCTAGCTCCATAATAAGACCCTCTAGGGCGCGCTGGTTCTCCTCCTTCAGTGTAGGTAGATTCCTCTTCCCCAGCTGCTCGTTTGCGTCCTTGACCACCTGTCCGGCGATCCCGGGAAGGGCCCGCTTGAGATCCTCGTCGCTGTGGACGGATTCCAGCAAAACGGAAACGTGTTCTTTCAAAAGTGCGCGGAATTCTGGAACGTTTTGCAGGGACGGACCAGCTCCTTGACCTACGGCTACCAGTAGAATGGCTCCCAGGTATTCGAGGCTGCGGAGGCGGGCGGCCAGTTCCCGCAGTCGGGTTTCATCCATCGCTAGAGTCTAAAATCATAATGAGAAATAGATAATGTAACATTTTGAATATGGAAAAACTTAACAAAATAATTTTTTTACAATCAAAAGAAAAAAGGAGGAAAGTTAAAAATTTTCACAAAATTAATTTAAAAAATAAACCACGAAAAATAACCTGTACGAATTGCCATCTACGTTCATAACTGTATAAGTTACTCCTGTATAATTACAATTGATTTAAGTATAATTAACATTAAATTGTTGGATCAATTTACCTCGGGCCAAGGTTGCGACTGGTCCCACTGAAGCAGTTCCATAAAGGCATCGATTAAGACGGCGGCCGTGGCTCGGACGGGATCCACCAGGTTCTCTCCCGTTTCTCTGGGTCGGTGTCGGTAGAGCCAGTCGCGAGTGTTGCGGAGTCCGTCCGGGGTGACTCTCAGGTAGTCATCGAACTTCTTGCGCTCATACTCGGCACTGCAGGCGACAATCTGCGGGCGCATCTGCCGGATCGTGAAATTGGCCATGTCGAGACGCATCAGCTCGAGCGTCTGAAACGTCAAATTAAAATATCAAATTAACAACACTTAATAATTATAAAATTTAATTCATAATAAAATCAACGTTACATTTAAACTACATTAATTATTATAATAATATTATATAACATAGCTGTAAACTTTAATGCAGATCTTATGTAATCATTAATATAAATTATTAATTTAGTTGTATGTTAAGGTGGAATAGTGAATCACTTCGATGATTCCTTTATAGATGAGGACAATGTCGTCAAGAGCAGTCAGCTCGCGAATCTTCTCGTCCCGTGACGGCGCGCACAGCCGGGCGAGGACTGAAATGATGTACTGAGTATACGGCTATATGAATGAATCAAAAAACAATATCTCAATTATTAGTTTCCAAGGCAAAATTTAAATAAACAGGTAATTTTTAAAAAAATTAAAACTCTAATAAAGGACCTTAAAGTCGAGCGTTCCCGCTTCAGCCTGCTGACATATCAGGTCAATGTCCAACTTTTCCCGTATCTCTTGCTGCGTCTTCGTCTGGTGCGGTAGCAGTAACGACAAAATACCCTGTTACAAATTTCAGGCGTCGCATGTTAAATACCATCCAGGTGTTTTAACAAACCAAACTCATAAAACCTGTTTGACTTCTTCGAGTAGTTTCAAAGCCCGCTCGTACTCTGGCGGATGGCTATTGAGCTCCTCCCGCAGGACGTCAAAAAACGCCCTGTGCATCGTCTCCTTAATCATCTTCTGTATGCTGTTCTCGGGAGCTTCGACTTTCTCCAGATGGAAATCGCTGTCGATGGCTATTTCGTGTGCTAGACTCATGTTCGTGATGCTGTTCGCTGCTTTCATGATTTCCTCCAGGCTGACAAATCCTGGTGGCGACGCCGACAGAAATGGCGGTAGCGACGATGACAATGTCCGTTGCCTAAACAACAAATTCTGTTAACTGACAATAGACTATTGTGTTGTTTAGTTAAATAACCGTTTTCCAGCGTCCGATGTTGATGTATTTGCCGTGTTCGAAGGAGACGACAACTGAGTCTCGTTCTCGCTATCAGTACGCCGCCGACTCGCGGTACTCGACGAAGGCACAGATACGGGTGACGCTGGGGCATTCGACGATGGTTTCGCGGCCTCAGATGACAAGGTTTCGCCCTCTGACTTTGATACTGAAAACTCTTGCGCAGCAGCTTCGTTCATCTTCTCAGACGATGTTTCTTTCGGCTTACTGTCAT